>JAOBRD020344670.1:0-20773 GCA_027575215.2 Hydrozoanthus sils | reverse complement strand
AACTAAGCAGGTAAGTACGAATGACTGAACGAAGATAAGTTGGGTCACTGCAATGTTAAGTGGGCTGGTAAATTTTAAGTCTTACTGGTTCGATGGACCAGCGACTGAGTCCCAAATATCAAGCTTTTGAAACATATGGCAGAATTTGTTATGTTTCGTGCATCGGTGCTTTTAAATGTGAAGTATGAATTCGACATGAGAAGAATACAAAGCCCTCAAATGTCAGTGTTTTAATCGCAAGTATCTTAAAGCATTTCGAAATGCTCTGTCGAAATAAGTTTTCACCTGTTTTTATTACGTTAGAAAAAGTTCCGTATATTTTTTATATCTGATGGCAAGAGTCTTGAAGCATTTTGAAATGCTCTGTCGAAACAAGTTTTCACCCGTTTACCTTCACATTGGAAACGTATATGTTCAAAGACAAGAAAAATTTCCCTTAATTTCGAGTCTTGGCTAAAATGTTTAGTTCAAGCGGTATGGTTTCATTTCCACCGTTCTCGAAATTTTGCTGGTCAGCAAGCTGTTAAACAGTAACAGGTGCGTGAAGAAACCTTCAGTTTATGGCGTCTGAGTGCCGGACAAACGTCAGCAGTGGCGCCTATACCATAATAGAGTTCGCTGCGACTAAGTGCGAAAGTTTTGTAATTAAGGTCAGGAAATTAAAAATGATTGACACATGTACGTGGCAATTGAAAGTCGGTCATTTTCATCATGTCTACGTGTGCTTGGGGGAGGAGCTTAACTAAAACAACTGCTGTTTCTATTGTTTAAATGCTTTCATTTTAGTTTTGAAACCAGCTGTTAAAGTCGTACAAATTTTTAAAAGGGTTGTTGCTTGTTTGTTAGAAGTAAAGGGTCTTTATTAGAACTTGCATAAATTATATGATAATGTTGACATAAATTATGTGCGAACTAGAGCACCTTTTTCACTTAGACATTAATTAATGAAACCGTTCCTGTATAGCAATTGTAAGCGCTAGCTATCAAGTTGGAAAATCCGAGGGGAGGGGGAGGCAGATCAAAGTTGAAAGTGAGTAATCGTGGCGTGTATGTTGAACGAGAATCGCATTATCTGCCGACAGTACAGCGGGCGTCTAGCTCAATAACAGATTGGCACCTGCTCGATATTTGCTTTTTTTCTTTATTAATCAAAAGCTATGATTGACGTAAGCAATATATTTATATTTGAATGGAATTCTCCTTTTAAGAATGTTAAACATGATATATTTGAAATATCGTTTTAGTTTTACATTATTATATAAAAATTTTGTAATTTGTTAAACAGCGAAAACTCGGACTCGAGTTTAGCGTCTGTGAAAATGATAACGTTGGTCGAAACGTGCATACATATTAAATATATTCAATAAAAATCTAGCGCTGTTAATCATATTGTTTAAAATCTTCCAAAACAAGTACTCGCGGAAATGTTTTGAAGTCCTACGACGTCCGTTTTAGAAATCTTAAGAAAACTAGGCGTAAAAAATACAAGTTGTATTGATAAGTATTAAATTAAGACAGTTATTTACAACAAGGTGCGGTTGTTTGTCCAACGTACCGTTTTTCTCGGCGTGTAAGTCGATCTGCGCATAAGTCGACCGTACAACTGTTATAAGTTGAATATGCAAATTTTTGTAAAATGTACAAAATTTGTGGCATCATACGGAAAAAAACATACACTTTTACCGATCCGATTGTAAATTGTTAAAAATAACGGATAAAAAAGGAAATCAAAAGCGTTAAAACAGCTTGCAAAAAGGTTAAAAATTTTGCCTATTTCTACGCCAAAGCGTTTTAACCGTTGGAAAAAATTTTAACGGACAGCTAAAGCGTTTTGATAAAGGAGGACATTTTTATAAAAGTCTGTATGGCGCGCACACCAGTACTTCTTCACATACATTTTCTTAGTAAAACTTGAATTTTATATTCTCTGTTATTTCCCAAGTACTTTCACGAGACTTGAAATTATGCCATCTAGCTAATAGTCACCTGCACTTTCCATTTCATTTAGGCGTCGTCACGTGACCTCAGTGCAAAGCGCCCATTTATTTTGTTTCATATTGATCGTATTAGTAAGTTCTAAATTAGTTCTTATAAAGTCTGTTCAGAGTGCGGCCAGTAATTGCAGTAGCTTGGGTGGCTCAACTGAAAGAGTTGATAGTTTTAGTTTTAGCCTTCGCCATACGAGAAACTCCGAGGTGCTCATCTGCTCTTTTGGAGCAAAACGAGTTTGCTTTGACAAAGGGTCAACGCTCGAAATGTACGCACCTTAAAAGTTCCAACGGCGAAGATGAAAACTCTCAAACTTCCGCAATTTCTTCATGGCAAGATTGCCCAACTACCCATACAAAAAAACATCGACAGCGCAATTAACGCCGTTTTTTTTTTTTTCCAGGTATCACTGGTGTACTGGCAACGTAACAAGAATACCGCCTATTCGCAGCTTCTCAATCGCTATACTTAACACCCTCGATAACCCCAATAGTGATTTTTACTGCCTAATGTTCTTGTAGTTCGTGCAGAGTGCATTGCAGTAGCTTTCCAAAGCCAGTGTGCAGCGTTATGACGTGATTACCCCCCCCCCCCCCTCCCGCCACAAAAACGATCAAGACTTCTAAATTACTTTCTGGTGCCAAATAAACTTCCCGGGGCGCTTATCAATTTCTCGATTTTTCTCCTACCCCATTTCAGTTTTACTGGTCAGTGTCATGTTGGTCTTTTCTCTGTTTTTGTCTAGATTGTAGATCTTTGCTGGTCTATTTTGTCCCGTTTTAAAAGCATCTAATCTGTGCATTTACCCAACCAACTTACCTGCGATTCAGTTCTCACCCACCCCCCAATTTATTTAGATCCCTTGTTTGCTAAGTTTCTCAACCCCACCCCCTACCGTGTATTTGGCATCTGAGAATAGGTGCTATTTATTCTCAAAAATCATGAAACTGTTTTAATTTATTGTCAAAAAAATAAATTCTTTGTTGTCCTGTATTTTTAATCCTTTCAGCCCCGGCAAGTTTATCATCATCTAATTTCTTACGTAACTCATACGAAAACAAATTTTAAAGTGGAATACTTCTTAGGACGCACGACCACCTGTTAAAGGAAATAATCGAGGCTATATATTTTATCAACTATCATCTTAAATAAAGTAAACAGCACAAGCATTTTACAGCTAAACCAATTCCCAAAGTGCCGCTTTTAAACGTTTTATTTATTCTACTTTGAAAAAAATATTTCCTTTAGTAATTAACTATTCTGGTTAGGAGATTTGTCTTGTTGAGGCTCGAAGGGTTAACACTGCAGACGCCATGAAATGGTGCGCTATCCGTTGGCCAGAAGTCTCCAGCTGTGAATCATGCCCGTATCCAATGGACAACGGTTTTCATAACGAATAAGGCCAAGTAAAAAAAATTTGATATTTCTCGGACTTTTTTCAAGGAGGAGGCGTACGGTTCTTATTATTTACTATTTTAACTGTTTCTTATTTATTGGTGCATTATGAGTTTCAAGCCACAATTACTATTACAGGAGGAGCAGATCACAAGAGAAAGCACGTGACACGTTTTTAAGATTAAATTGCTTTTGTATTGCGTACAAAATGTCGCATATTTCGGGCCAGACGTCCAACTTGGTACTGTGTCACGTAACTGTTGAACAGCTACAGCTTATGAAAGAATACGTTCGGCAGATCGATCACAAATGAGTTTGGGAGTTGAATTTCCATTTTTTGAACGACAACTAACACAATATTAAGGTTTGTATTAAAAATAGTTTTAAAAAAGGAGGCGGGCGGGGTCGAGAAACATTAATTTTTTCTTACTTCGCCCAGGGACGCCGGCTGCGCAACCGACTTCCGTATCAACAGAAATGCTAGCAATTCGAGTTCCCTAGAAACCTTTCCCAAATGACACTTTACGCAACTATAAAACGTGAAAGTCGATACTACGAGGTTTTGTTATTTTGAAAAGTTGATATTTTAAACCAACCCACTCGTCGGGGTCGAATTCAAAAAGTTGGGAGAGCCTTTCGATTATGATCCAAAAACCCCTTTAACACGGTTTGTGTTTTATAATACCAAGAAGCTAAACAATAAAATAACCTTTTCTTTAAGAAACTATTAAATGGTTAACCGTACTATTTTCCAATAGACCTCTTCATATTCAAATACCATCGAGACACGCAGGAAACGAAATGAATGAAAAGAAATGGCGGGCTCGTTAAGGTGCCCCTAACTTTTGTCGTTTTTTTCCTAATTAAAAGTACACAACCTTCTAAAAAAGAACATTCTCGAGTAATTTTTTAATTCGAACAAAACTCGGATTTTTAAAACCTTTAATTAGTTGGTCATCTCTTGCCGCTGGTCATCAACGATAACGGCTCACAGCTAGAGAATGGTACTGCCGACGCGTCGTATCAACATGGTTTTGTCGGAGGATTGTTTCAAAGAGAGAAAACGGCAATTTTACACTCCACTAATTTCTGGCTGCACATTATGTCACACTGACCCGGCATTTGATATGCCAAAATGGCGGCGAAGTTGGTGCAAAAAATTTTCATTTTATTCAAATCCAAATACAAACCCAGAGAACGAACTTATCGACTTCCAAGGAATCTGTCATTGTATGGAAAGACGATGAACCCATGTTTACTGCATGGTTAACGAACTTGTGTTCTAAGTGTAATCCAAAAAAATGCCCCTTCAATCTATAAATATCCAACGGTACTGAATTGACGCGGGTGCTTAGTGGCAATAGAAATTTTTGAAAAGCAAAAGTTGTATATATTTACCATTTTTGAAAACCGGTAAACGTGTTGACTTCATTTGTCCAGATCCGGACGTAAGGCCGTCTTTACACTCAGTTTATATCGAGACAATTTGTAAATAAACCCAGCAGAAAAACCACACTCTAGATTCGGTACTCGCCATTCTACCCCTGTTGTTTGATCAGACCAACGTCCACATTTTGACACTTGTTGGCCTTTCAGATCACATTGTTACTTGTGCACTACAAAACGAATCCCCTTGTTGGGAACCGAGTAGCAGGAATATCGTCAGTAAATATATTGATTCGGGCGTATAGTTATAGAATAAAAGTCAGTAGAAGAAGCCATTCCATTTTTATAAGCAAAATATTTCGGACAGCCATCTTCAGAAAATGCTTTACTGATATACAATCAGTAAACGGTACTCTCGCACCAGGAAAGGAATGACGTTTCTCGATTTTAGTTGATTGAGTAGTTATAGACTCTTTTAATAGCTGTAAAAGTCCACATAAGCGACCCACCGTGGATTTCCAAAGAGCTCAAGCCCCTTGTCTCACTTACGCCGGCGTGTTTCATTCAAACAATACTGACCGCTGTCGGATCTACAGAAAAGCTGTCAATCGAGAACGAAAGTTCCTTCGGGCTAAATCTCTCTAAAAGTACAGATTTGAAACATGTAAAACCCAGCCACTGGTGGAAAGCAGTCAAAATGATCGCGAGCATCATTACAGGTCAAAGGCCTAAATTGCCTTCCTAATAAAATCGTCGCGAATGTCGTCAAAGCGGCGTTTCTCGCGTCGAATGATTCCGTTTTACGTTCTTTTCCACTGCAAAGTCACACAAAAGGCCAAATAATCCTACAGTTGTCCAAGGTTACAGTTCTGTCGGGCTTAGGAAAACTTAATATCCGCTGGGCCGCGGAACCCGACAAGCAGTATACCGAATTGGCTTGCAAGAGAATACGCCGGCAGTCACCCTTACCGAGACCATCACTCGAATTGTTAACATCTGCTATTCTGAAGAGCAGAAGTTGCCTCCATCCTGGAAGCTTGCCAAGATATCGCAGTACCAAAGCAAAATCCTGTAGGGACGATGTCAAAAAGCATCTCCTTTTCCGTATCACCTCCCCTTGCCATCTTCAAAACTTGCAAATAACGTTTTAATTACTTCTTAGATCGTACATGCAGTCCGTTAAGTGCATGAACGATTCGGACCAGTGTGAAAAGCTCGCTTCATTCTCTACTGCACGCGCAATTGTCTTAATAGTACAGCATTTTTCAAAAGCCACCGATGGAAACGGTGCCACAATACGAGTGACTTCGTTCAACATATAAGAGCCTTCGATCTTCTAAACCACCACATCCTCCTACGTTGGATTTACACACTCAAAATACTCAACTTGGTAGCACACTGGGTTATCAACTTTTCGATGGATCGGTAGCAACGCATGCGACTGTCAAGGGCCTCTCTAGGGTCCTGTTCCAGCTGGATAGCCTGAAGAAAGCAAATTGAACCCTTGGTTGTTCCACCTAGTGATAAATGACTTCAAAGAACACCTGCAAACATGATAATTCTGGCGTGGCTGAAATTATACCCCGAAAACACTGCGATGTTGTAAATTCGTGTAATTCCAAAACCGATTGCTAATAAATGTTAGGAAATGGTGATCGGCTTCAAAGAGAAGCGTCATGCATTTCAGTGTCCCAATTAAGTGTACAAGAAACAATTAGATGCATATAATGCAAGACATCAGATGTAAATATTAATAATCTTAAATGGATTGTACATATCCTGAACTCGATTTAGGGACCGATCATTAAATATCTACAAACACGAGGAAGAGGTTTTTTTCGATAGGATATGAAATATTTCCCCACTACTGTAATCGAGTACGAAGTACCTTGACAATCAGTTGTTGGGGTACGAAATATACATTGAAAATTACCTATATTGTGTCAAATCTTAAATTTTTTAAAATCCTGAAAATTTTCACATGTTGTGAAGACCAAAGATAGCCACCAGATAGATTCTTAAAAAAGTCATTTATCATGTAGTAATAACGATTACTGCAATATATTTAAAACGAAGAGTTTCGTCGTTCGCATGAATGTCATGCAAATTGCTAAACGTCGAATTCTAGCGTTATTCTTCATTCTAAGTATTTTCAAATACGCAGAATTAATGCTGTCGTTATAACAACCTACGAAAGGCAGAAATCTAAGAATTTTCTTTTCCTTTATTTTCAAGTTTTTCTTCAACGCTTTTTTCTTTTATCTTAAAAACAAGTAATTTATTTACTATTCTCAAACCGTCTTCCTAAAGAACAGATTATCCACCAAAAAATTTACAGTATACAAATAAAACGGGGTATCAAATCAAAGCTTACATCAATTTCCTCTCTTCGTTTTTTTTTTCAAAGGGGAGAAATTACATTCAAAATTTGTCAAAACTTCGACACTTCCTCGAGTTCTGTTTTCACTATCTGACTTCATTCTATTCTCTTTACTTCGCATTTCCTTCCTCTTTTGTTTCCAACAACGTAATCATCTTCAGAGAGGTCAACTCAGACATGCTGTTATGAACCATGGGCAAGTGTAAAGGAAACCGAGAAAGAAAAAACCAAACTGCCCCGAGCGGGAATCGGACCCACGACACCCTGGTCACATGGCAGATGCTCTAACCACTGAGCTACCTAGGCATCTACAGTGGCAGAGAGGGAATGAAACCAACCCAAGACAAGTCAGGCAATCCCAATCCCAGTCCCCCCACACTTGCCCACACTTTTCACCAGCCATGTGATCGGGGTGTCGCGGGTTTGATTCCCGCTCGGGGCAGGTTGGCTTTTTTCTTTCTCGTTTTTTTTTACACTTGCCTTTGGTTCATTACAGCATGTCAGAGTTTGACCTCTCTGAAGATGATCACGTTTCTTTATTCAGCAAAATCATATTTCCCGATTCTGGACTGTGTGTTGTGTAAAATTTGTGGCAATACCTCAATGCTACTTTTCTTGGAGTCCAAAAACCGAAGCTCATTTCCTTTCAAATTTTTCTCGTTGTAGTCAGAACCAAAGAGTTTTGATCTGAGCTCCATTACATACTTCCGCAAATATTCACATTCATTTTCTACCTTTTTGACCAGCTTTTGAGATCCTTCTGCTTCGGACTTGTCTCTTGGTTTAGTGTTAGTTTTCTCACTGCCGCCGAAACGGACATCTATGACATTCCCATTCTTGCTTTTTGGGTCTAACAGACTTAATCAGTATCATTTTTCTTATCTTCTGACATTCGTGTTGTCCTTCCAACGCATTATCCGTTGTTAAATCGCATAATCGTTAAATCGAATTGGAACCATTAAGTCAACGATACAACCGTACAGCTCTTCTGTTTTGTTGAAAAACACAAGTTGTCTTAGCTTGGTATACCCGTTTCTTATAAATGGCGGCGATTTTAATAATCTTCCGTCCGTGCATGCCTGGCACGCCTCCCTCTCAAGTTAAGAAAACAAAAGAATATGCGAGGCTAGAAAGGCTATTTTGAATGTAATAATAACTACCAGTTACCAGTTATAAAAGCAAAGATCGTTCAGAAAACTTTCCATCTCACGAGTTTTTTCGAGACTTCAACGACTTGTCTCAAGTTATCATAGCCTCGTTCAACAAAACACTAAATACTGACCAAGATTACAATTCTCAAGGAACATTTGCACTTTTACAATCTGGTTTTCTGAGAAAATTTCGCTTTCAGCAGACATACATTTGCACAATTCGCCCTAGATACACCTTGCATAGTACGCCCTTCAAATATGTTGTGTGAGTTGGGTACGCCAGAGGCATCGACGAACCTTAAATAGCCTAGAAATTGACGTTTTGCGACGTAACGAAGCGAGACTCAGAAGCGTATTCTTAACGACTTGTTGTTTTGCTCTTTTTGCATTAGTGTTGATTAGCTTTCTCATGTATTTAACACAGCATAACTCAGTGGAAAATATATTTAACGAGTGTTGTCATTTTGATTTTTCATCTCACCGTTAAATCAGCCAAACCTATGAATGGCCACCACCAACAACAACCTGTCCAGGTTTTGGATCAATATCAAATGGCAGATTTCAAGAAATTGTAGGCATTAAAGATGATCGAAAGAAAGCCACGAATGGGGTCGTGCAGAAGTTCAAAGTCAGCCACAAGTTAGTGTTTACGGGTCTCTTAATGCTCCCTCTTGCAAGTCTTGGGAAAGGAAAGATGGAACGAGTTCAGAAGTCGCTTGAACATGGTAAACGCAAAATGCATCTTTTGTGTCAAACGTTAGTCAATAAAGAGTAAATACATTCATTAGGGTCAAAGTAACACACAGTTGTGTGAAACTAATATTCAATAGCAAAATCTGAATATTCATAATCATTCATTAACATCTAGAGATTGTTCATTTTAGAGAATGAAACAATTATTTAAACATATAATATTTATTAACACTTTTGGACACTAATTGCCAATCAATAAGATGAATGGGCATTCATTACAGTGATCTCACTTATCGTTTGTGTTCTTGTACTAACAATTGAACCACCAACACGTTCGTTTCAAGACAATCTATTCAACTAAACATGATATTTGACAAAATAACTGCGCATTTTATCCTAATGAACAGCAAAAGTTGTAGAAAATTTTTTAGGTGACAGACGTAGGTGGGATTTCGTAAATACCAAATAAAAAATCTAGGGGACGATTCTGAAGCCAAAAAAGAACGAAAACTATTTCGCAAGAACGATCGAACAAGCGATGAAGCTGAGAAAGAGCTTTTTTTACGAGATGTAGGGTCAGAGAAAAAGGTACGTCCAAAGTTATCCATAACAAAGTGACATCCCACATGTGCAAAGGAGATCCACTGAATAACATGCCAGAGAATGAAAAGAGAGAGTCCAAATGGCGAGGGTTCTCAAGAGCCGAAACATGTTTTAAGACCCTTGAAACTGAGCAGCGAAACATCAAAAAGACGTGGAAACAAGATATCCCAAGAGGAACAAAGTACCAGTTATCCGTATGTTTTCTCTCATTTGCTACAAATGTACCTGTCGCTAACCCATTAAGTTGTTTCTCTCCTCGAATGTGCTGCTCTGTGATAAAACCGGCCATTATTGAAGAAATTGCCCAGCCAGAAACATTCCGGGCGGATTTCACAACAACAAAGTCAAACATGTTCTGGCAACTTACGCCTGCACAGCCATCTGGAGGTACTCCTGTTACCACGCGAGCTGAGCCAAGACGATGATGAATTCAGTGGGAAGCGTATTGAACGAATATCAGTAAGTTGTTAAAATACATGTTGATAATTCCTTTCAGTGCATTACAGGATGACGAATATGTCAGAACAATCGAAAGAGCTATTTTAATAGTAAAAACTATGCGATGATTTTGGTTCACTGCCATGCCTCAGCAGTTGTACAAGGAAAGAAGTTGCGTATGGTTATCGACTGGAGTCGTTCAGCAAACAAACATCTCCAGTCATGCAAATTCAAAGACGAATGTTAGCCAACGTTAGCGAGGTTGTTTTAGAAAGAATTTTGGTTCAAAAAGTTTGATCTAGAGTCTGACTACCATCACGTCGATGTCATCCCACAACTTTGGACACTTGGGACTTTTCATCTTTTCTCCCAACGGAAAGCAACGACAGTTTGGTTTTTCAAAGTTCTGCCTTTCGGTTTATCTCGGCTCGTTAACTGTTTACTAAAACGCTTAGACACTTTGTAGGGAGATGGAGATCGGAGGGAACGGCGCCATTTATGTAAATGATGATATCGCTGATTGTATTTTCAGAAAAACAAGCTAATGATTATAGCCAGTTAATCCAATCTGTTTTACAAAATGCCGCTGGAAAGACATAACTATTCGAGCCGTTTTTAATGTGCCAGAGAAAAATTAAAAAGATATGGTAAGCCAGAGCAGTTCTGAACGGTCTTTTATTCGATTTTCCGAAAGGAAGATTTTCGGACGTCGTGCAGTGCCAAGAGTCTCCTCCTAACTTTTGAGATCGACCTCACTTTGGCCCCTTCTAGTTCCCAATGGTGTTTATTTTCCCCCATTTATTAGCGACAGAGAGGATTTACCAAAAAACCTACCTTTTTTGTCCAGGTCAAGTTTTTAGTATCTCAGCAGTTTTATCGATTATTTTTGATTTTATTAATATTTAACTGTATATATTATAATATTTAGACAGTTTCTTAACAAGTGAAGGGCTACCATGTGGAAATATTGTTAATAAACCATTATTATTATTATTATTATTATTATTATTATTAATTGTTATTATTATTATCATTATTATTATAATTATTATTATTATTATTATCATCATCATCATCATTAGGTCGACACAGTACAGGCATTCTTGTTAACAGTATCTTACATTTATGAATATTAGTTTCGAAAACCGATTTTACGAGAGTTATAATCAATTGGCTTCTATGATAGCTCTAGCAGCAGCTGTTTTTACTGCAACTATTTTTATTTGTACAAAAAAGTGTTGTCCTTTAGTGGCATATGTGTAAATTCAACAGGCCTTACCACTGGAACGGGGTATACTCCAAGTTTCGCTGATCTATAGCCCCATAAACACACACAAAGGGTTTTTTGGGGGGTGATCCTCCATGGAGTAACAGCTTGCCAGGAAACCGGCCAAGAGGTGGCCAGATTTGGTGGCCTCCAGTTCAGTCCACTGAAATCCAACTGCTCTTTTTTCGTTCCCACGATGCTGCTTGCAAGCAAGCCATTATCAAAATGTAGCTGTGCTCACTGTATGTAAGAGTGGGCGTGCTATGACCCGAGAGTTGGAATTTTCTTGTGTTTGACAATAGGAATTGGTCCAAAAATGAGCTCTCGAGGAACTTCATGGGTTTGTGATGTTTGCACACTAGTTGGATGTTTGAAGAATGTTCAGTAAATCTAGGTCTGTCTGACAGACCACCCTAGCAGACAGTCTCTCGTGTTCCGAGGTTACAGCTACACTACAACTAAACGTCTGTTGGCCCACCAGTCATACAAAAAGGACCCCATCACTGTTAAAGAACCTTGTAGAGTGCCGAGCTGCTGTTTACGCATCCATACTAGACATAAAAACTGTCTGCCTTCTTGCGCTTCGAGGAATTAATTAGTTTACATATTTCTCTTCATGACTAATATATGCCAATTTTTTAATAGAATCGCGAGAGGCAGATCAGCATATAGATGGCGTGTGAATATTTGAATGGGGTAGATGACGGAGGTTTCTGTTTCGCAGGCTTTCAAAAAAAGTTATTCTGAATACGGGAGGTGATATTGGAGGTGTTTACTTGTTTTATTGATTAAGTGAGTTCGATTTGGCTCCACAGCATTAGCGCTCGTGGTGCAACTGCTGCAGCTAGAACAGGGATGCCTGATCGCTCTTTCAAACGTCATGATGAATCGCGGTCACACGGCAATGTGAAGAATGTATTGAGGCTGGAATTTCCATTATCAGAGTCTTAGGCCTGTAATGATGGTTATTTTATGATGTAATTTTGTCTATAGTACACATCTCTCTGCCCCGAGGGGTTTGATACTACTGTATGGGCTTGAAAACGTACCCAATTTTTCCGTGTGGCTTGCGACTTTTTGGGTTCGTATCTAGCAAGTTCCTCTGGATTTTGCGTTATATCATCGGCCATGTGTTTCATCATTGAAAAGATGAAATTTGCTCAGTTATCAAAACTTTAGCGGTTGAAACAAGTTTGAGTGTCCTAATTGGTTTTTGATAGGGGAATATTAGTTAGCAATAAACTGGTGCTACTTGTAAGCGAGAAGTTACAATTATGTGGTTACGTTTGTGTGGTACGCCCTAAAAAACCTTGTATAGAAAGCCTTTGCATACCTTGTATAAGACGCCCTTGTCATGCCTTGCATCGTACGCCCTTGGCATACCTTGCTTTGTACGCCCTTGGCATAACTTGTATAGTACGCCCTTGGTATACCTTGCATCGTACGCCCTTGGCATACCTTGTATAGTACGCCCTTGGCATACCTTGTATAGTACGCCCTTGGCATACCTTGCATCGTACGCCCTTGGCATACCTTGTATAGTACGCCCTTAGCATACCTTGTGTGGTACCCCTTACCGTACCTTGTATGGTACACCTATGGCATACCTTGTATAGTACGCCCTTGGCATACCTTGCTTTGTACGCCCTTGGCATAACTTGTATAGTACGCCCTTGGTATACCTTGCATCGTACGCCCTTGGCATACCTTGTATAGTACGCCCTTGGCATACCTTGTATAGTACGCCCTTGGTATACCTTATATAGTACGCCCTTGGCATACTTTGTATAGTACGCCCTTAGCATACCTTGTGTGGTACCCCTTACCGTACCTTGTATGGTACACCTATGGCATACCTTGTATAGTACGCCCTTGGCATACCTTGCATCGTACGCCCTTGGCATACCTTGTATAGTACGCCCTTGGTATACCTTATATAGTACGCCCTTGGCATACCTTGTATAGTACGCCCTTGGCATACCTTGCATCATACGCCCTTGGCATACCTTGTGTAGTACGCCCTTGGCATACCTTGCATCGTACGCCCTTGGCATACCTTGTATAGTACGCCCTTAGCATACCTTGTGTGGTACCCCTTTGGCATACCTTCTAGGTACGCCCTTACCATACCTTGTACGGTACACCCTAAGCTTTCCTTGTATAGTACGCCCTAGACATACCGTAGCACTCCTACCAAATCCAACGCATATTTTACGTATCGTTTCCTTCTGGAAACACGTTGCGTAACAAGTTCGTAGACATATTCAAAGTAGCATGCCTACATCACTAAATGGTACACCTTGGAATAAAGACCAGTAATTTTATTAAGCTCTCGTTACCATCATCAGAGTTTCTCGATGAAAAGACCTTCTTAAGCATCTACGGCGGAAGCAAAAAAATTTGGGGGGAGCACATTGGAAATTTTAATAGTTTGTTATAAGTTTTTTGTTAACCAAAAAATTATTAGGGGGGCCTGGCCCCCCCAACCAAATTATTGGGGGGGCCAGTGGCCCCCCGGATCCCCGGTTCCAACGCCAATGTTAAGCTGAGAAAGAAGTTTTATCCAAGGGTGATGAGCACAAAGATAGAGTCTCTGAACATCTTAAGTGTCTTTCGTAGTCCCAAGAGACAAGACTTCATAAATAACGAAACAAAACCAAGGTTTGTATTAACTAAAGTCCGTGTCCAAAATGGACACAATTCTAATTTATTCAATATCACTTCTATTTCTGCAATGCTACACAGTAGCAAAGTTCCATCATCGAATACCGAGAAGTTTTGTTACTACCAATTATAAATACAACATCATAGTATTTACTGGGCATTGTAGGATAGTCGACGGTAAAACACCTTTGGTCTCAAAGTAATCACTTCTTTGCTTTCTTTTTTGTATCAATTGGGAAAAAAGTAAGAAATCCGTTCAAAAAGCCTTACAATTTTGATGATTCCTCATTCTCGCAATCATACTGTTTTATATCGAACACTTTCCATCCATGAACAGAATTGAAAATATACGAAGTATATCAAGACAAAACAAGTAGCAAACAAAGCTAAAAAAATGATTAAATTTTGACCATAAGTGCTTCAATCGAAGATCCCTTCAAATATACATTACAATAAGCCGACAAAAGGAAAAATTTCATGCCCGAAGATTTACGTTAAACATATAAAATTAAAACACTAAAGCTTTAAAGAAACTCAACACTGACTTTCCCGCCCAAAACCAGAAGTTACCTATACCAAGATTGTTCCAGCATTTCTTGACCCAACTATTGAAATCTATTAAAGTGAGCATTACCTATTCGTCATGAAAGATTATTCAGGAGCCTTATTTCAAAGGACGTTTACAGTTTGAAGCACAATTTTAAAAACACGTTATCGACGCTCATAATAAAGATTTGTAAGCTTTAAAATTTTGCCTTAGAGTGTCTTGTCTGGAGGAAGGACGCTTAAGTTATAAAGCGTATCAACGTGGTTAAGTTCAGTTATTTTTTTCAAGATTAGTCAGACATTTTCTCATCGTGTATTGAGAGCCACAATGACTATAAAGTGTTATTTAACTATTTCTCAAAAAAAAAATTTCCTTTAACTTTGCGTGGATACTAACTGACTTTGGCGGCTATTCGTCCTGTCACACATCTTGCGAAATTAACACCACCAAACAAAGGGAAAAGAGAAGACAAAAATTTGTACTGTGAACCAAAAACAGCTTTTTCATACACGCACTTGCTACAAGAAACAAAAATACTCGCGTTTCTTCAATTTGCAGATTACTTCGTAATCAAACCTTATTATATATTTGCTACCTTTTGTTTAAAATTGCAACAAAAATCTATTAAACAAAGTTTGTAACTTTTTCAAATGCTAGAAAATTCTTAATCTGTATATATTTTCTTAGAACTATACTAGTGATAAAACACTGAAAGACATTACAAAGCAATATAATATCACCTAAAAGCATATCTTCTCTCTCCCCCCATCTTGAAAAAAATACTCTTAAGAATTACCTGTCTAGCAGCCCACGTCTGCGGGTAACAGAAAACACGGAACTTAGATCTAACCCTTACATGTAATGTAACTCGCCAGGCAAGAAACAAAAAAAAAAAACTTTTAAAGACATGAAGCCATTATTCTGAGCATTTCCGTCCCGCAAAGGCTTTCCCGTCGAAAGACTATTCTTTAACACTCCTTAACAAACAACTTTTAAGTGTATATATCATCTTCCAAGAAACTTTGTCTTCTTAGAATTTGGGACTTTCTCAGAAGTTTACAAAAAAAAAATTTTTTAAATCGACTAAATATTCGTCCCGTTATTGAACTTCAAAGATATCAAAAAAGACATACCCTTTGAAAATGACCGCGTGCAAGAAGGCATGGTACTAGTTGATTTGATGACGTATTAGGGGGAACCAGCGTGCGATCTTTGAGGGACATTTGGAGCAAAACACCGAAGTGATGCGTTGTGTGGAACTGTAGCAATGTTGTAGAGAAGTCGAAAAATATTGCAATTCACGTTATTCCATTCTATCGAGATGAAAGGCCCGTTGCGGAGGTTACACGCAAACAGTGGTAGACTTTGTAAGAAAAAAGAGGGGAGATAAGTGGAGTCCTTCCGAACATTCAGTAATTTGTTCGCGCCACACGACTACACGCGGAGGTTTGACTACGGCGGCCAAGTGGAAAGCTCCTGTCTGATAAGGAACGAACTTGGTGTTCTCTCTGCCCTACGGTTGATGGAAGAAAAGACAATGGAAGGCCGGGAAGAGATGCTAACCGAACGTGCATGCGAAAGCCGTTTGTATAGAAGTTTGGAAGCTGAGTTCCCGTGTTGTTTAGATTCATTCGCACCACGTTAGCATAAATTTTTCACTCTCTTTTCTAAAGGCCCTTTTACCGTTAATACAGATTTTGCGAGATTCAGTTTGTCAGACCGAAATAATTGAAAACCAGGTCTCAAGACAGCTACCAAAGATCAACACGATGAAGAAAACGTCAACTTAACACCAGAATAACGTCGAACCACTGGTTAGCGATTATTATTTCATTGACAATAGCTATGTCTTCGTTTCATTTGGTTTTGTTTAGTTTTTGTAATCATTGACGGGAGTCCGAGGTGGCAATATATTTAGTTAATAGTTATCCATGTACGGTTCATTGGATGAAAATCTGAGCTATCTCAGTTAAACGAAAAGACAGGCAAGAAAACTGACGCCATTTTAATATAATTATTGTTTTCATTTTACCCTGGGTTTTATATTACGTTCTAATACGTTGTCCATGCTCAAAAATATTGAACGTCAAGTGATTGTCAAATGTAAAATGATAACTTATGTTTTATTTCAGACCAAAAAAAGATAAAACAGATCCAGAGATGGTTGGTATGGGCCCATCTCGTCGCAAGAGCTTGAAGAATTCAACTGCTCACATTCGTCGTAAAAAAAAAAATCGTGATCAGACAGACCAGCTTCACTACCACTTTTGATTGGTGATTTTGTTTAAACTTAAAAGCACGGTAAACCAGAGTACTTCCTATTAAAATTAAATACAAAATTTTCAAACTCGCGAGTTGTCAACACGACGTGACACTTTGTAGCTTGAGGAACGCTATGAACATCGAGCAAGGGACTGCAGCTTAGTTTCCTTGGGTTCCCCATATTTTGTTATCAGTCACCATTCTTCCGGTGCTCAGTCATTGTCGAAGGGCGTAGCTTTTTTTGACAACTTTGAAGCTCAATAACAAATTTCAAATTTCAAATTTTTTTTTGTAAACTTCCGATAATGACCCAAATTCTAAGAAGACAAAGTTTCTTGAAAGATAATATATACACTTTAAAATAACAAAAAGAATTTTAAACTTGCTAGGCAACTATCAAAGTCATTACAAGACAATGGAAAATCCTATGATACAAGAAAATTCAATAGATCACCATAGTATGTATGAATAAAAACTAAATGAAATCCAAACTTCTTCCTAAAACCATAGCTATTAACTGCATTTTTTTTCGGTAGTACCAGCCTACCACGAACATTAATTGAACGACATAAACGTGGCCAGAATTTCTACCCTCAACTTTGAACACAAAGTCCTCGTAATTCTAAGTCCTCCACAATACGTTCAAAATGAAAGAACAAATACTGCCCAAAAGGGTTTTAAAAAGCGCGTTGTATTTGAGCAGACAAACTGGCTAAAACCATGACAGGTTTGTCCACATCTTTTAAAGTAGTTATCAAACTAAAAGTAGATACATAGTGATTAAGTTAATATAATTTTCACTTACTTTAAAACTCTAATTGCTTTAAAACGGTAAGCAACAAAGAGGACTTACATAGCTGGTTATTTTTGCCTGCTGCAACCTACTAGAGCCTTTCCTGCATAAATTTTCCCAACCGAACCTAAGAAAGACCAAAACACAAAAACCTCTAGGAGCAATGCCTGAAATTGCTCCAAAATTCAACAACTCACTCGTGCACAACTTTGTATTTTTGGTTTGAATGCTTCAAAATCAAACTCCTCTTGTGATGTCTCGCCAGCACTTTCTACGTCAAAAGGAGATCTACTTCTTTGACGAATCTCCTGCACTGTTTTGTTACTATCCAAGGAGATGTCTTCTACACTTTCTGAACGTTTCATTATGTTAGAGTTGATTTTCTTTTCCTCAATCTGTTCTAATGTTTCCTCTTTCTTTGTAATTTTTTCTTCCTGTTTTTCTTTCACTTTGAAGATCTGTTGCGTTTCTTCAATTTCTTCAACATTAATTTCATCTTTCTCATCATCATCGCAACCATCAATATCGACATCTTCATCTTCCTGCGTTGACTCAGTTGAGTCTGAATGAAGACTGGCATCGGAGAAATCTTCTAGGGAATTAGGAGCTTCACTCTTAACTGGACTAAAGGTTGTTTGTGTAGCAACCGATACAGGAGATACCTGACCAACTTTTTCTGCTAAAGCTAAACGAGTAATAGGTGAAGGAATTGTTTTCCCCGATACCTCCTTCTGTTTTTTATCAACTAGAGCACAATTATCATCGTTCACCTGTGCTTCGACGTCCTGTTTTAACTTTTGAAGTCTCTCTTTCAAAAGGCTGTTACCAATCTTGAGAGAATCTCTCTCGACTTCAAACTGTCTTTCAAGTTTTTTCAACGTCTGAAAAAATTTTAAAACAAGTTGTTTAGGCAAGGTGTACAAGGCTGTTACTGAATTGCGAACACAATTTACGAGTGTAAACATATTTATGGCTAAAACAACATACATAAAAGTTTCTTATTGGTTCTTATTGGCTAGAAACCATACAGAAAAAGTTGAACACCTGAAAAAAGTGCAAATCATAAATCGGTAAAACAAAATATTTTGTGGTGTTAGATTAACAGCTATGACTACAACAAACCTAACAACAGCTGAACAGAAAGTGTCAACAGCATAATAATGAGCCTGACAGTAATAGCAATAGCACCAATGTTGACAATATCATAAGTGACAACAGCAACAATGACTGAAATGGAAAAACTGGTGTTCACTTGGTGGGTAGCTTTGATGGCATCCATGTTGATTACAGCAGCGCCAAAATAACAATAAATGCAACAACAACTTTGATCACTTTTGAACAACATTGTCAACAACAACAGCATGGGATGTTGTTAGCGCTGTCAGTTTTTGCAGCAACACAATGCCACTGACAGTAAGGGTAACAACAACAACATCTTTAATGAAATCAACGTTGACAACACTGATGAGAATGTTTAGAGTGGTAACAACAATTCAAGCAGAAACTTGTGCCTGCGATAATGTCAAATCTGAAAAGTTGTTCAATGATTAGATTTAATATACTGTCTAAAATGTTTCTCTCAGAGCTTTTTAACAATAAACTACAGTTTTTCTAATAAGATTAACACATATAAAATCAAAATACAAATTGGGAATGGCTAAAATTACCTCCTGATTCTAATCTATAAATACAAGAAGAACCTAAGCTTCTGCAATTTGTGTCTTCTTTTAAATTGTGTTTAAAAGTGTTGCGTGAAGCTCCTGCTTTCAATTCATTGTTTAGGTCTGTTACAGAGTTTCAAAGTCCAAGGTCTTTCAAAAACATGAAGCCACAGAAAGAAAGAAGACAATATGAAATTAAACGGTAATAAAGTTTGAATTAAATAGGTAAATGATAAGTCTATGATAAGGGAATTGTGACAGTAAGGTATAATACATGATAAGAAAGCCTGTTTTAGAACAAGACTGGAATTTTTTAAGCAATTACGAATTTAGTAATTTACCGAAAGTTGGATACCAAAATAATTTCAGTCACGTTCAATACTTAGACTATGAGTAATGCAACAACCAATAACAAACTATCGTTACAAATTGTGTGACGCAACATGGAGCAGAGACAACTTTACATCTGTGCATAATTATCATTACCTTCAACCTTACAGTGAAGCGAAACAACAATGGACATCTAGCATTCATAAGGAAGTATTATTTAAGTTAAGCTCTTTGCATTTCTAAATCTCAAATTAAAGTTTACTCCTTTCTAAAGTCGACATCCAAACATCTTAAATAGTTTTATATTTTCCTTTTTAGTAGACGAGCAATCTATACTGTAGTGGATCATTTTCCGCCAAGTGATATTAAGAAATGTTTCTTGGCAATATTATGTTAATTATCATTATCATTTAAATATTGTTAATGTGACTACTAAAAACATCATTTCTACTACTGCAATTATCACTACCATAATCATCATTCAGACGAGTGGCAACAAGACTAATTGTTAAAAACGAACCAGTTAGAGATTGAAAAATCAAAGGTACAGATACAACTAAACAAAAAGAAAACAACAGAAAGGAACATAGGAAGTGTAAAGCAAATAATAAATCGCAAAGTTGTAGATTGACACTTTCTTTGTACTTTCAACTAAAAAAGACACTCACTGTTTTCAAGATCCTCAACATAAAGAATCTTGTTTTCTACCGATAGCTTAAATCCCCGGTTGTTAGTAAAATTATGACATGACTGAGATCAACTAAGAGTTTCTGACTCTTGACAAGTTTCGAAATGTAGATTCCTTTTATAAAGAAGTATTAAATCACAGAGATTATTCAACTTTGTAAAACAATATGATGACCAAACATCAACACCTTGAACTATAATTGTTCTTTCCATAATTCACAACTTTTATACATATTATTCGCTATATAAATGTTATCACAACATTTCTTGTCCATTTTCAATACTGAAATCAATCTTGGTTCTTACAATGTCCGTACATCGCTCAATAATAATAACATATAAGCTTTATTGACATGACTTTTCAGTATTGTCAAAGCAATTCTAAAATTACAAGGATATAAAAAATGTAATTTTTAGGATATATTTTATGTAGTAAGATTTGATCTTTCCCTGATGTAAGAAAGCTCACAAAGCTTGTAAATTCTTTAACAACGAAACATTTACCATATTACTGGTACTTCCAACCA
>JAOBRD020344569.1:9189-20775 GCA_027575215.2 Hydrozoanthus sils | reverse complement strand
GCGTGCACATCAAAGACGTCATTGAGGCTGTCATCGCATCGATGTTCTCCAACGATGGGCTAAAAAACAAGGCGCCCTGTATCGAAAATTTATACATTTTGCTATTGGTTATATCTTTTTAAGTTTTTGAAAAGTGCTGATAAAAATGCCAGAGGAACAAAAAGTTACTAGTTGCTATTAAATGTATTTGGTAACTGAACTTAATGTTATGTTTCTGTCTTTCGCTAATGACAGTTTTTAAATAAGCCCCCACCCCCTTTCAAATAAGCCCCCCCATCTGGAAGGTCTTAAAATAAATAAGCCTCTCGGGGGCTTATTGGAGTGTTTACAGTATTCAAATTTAATAATGTTCAATTATTTCTTTCAGCTCCAGCCAGTCTATCAATATCTAACTTCTCCCTCCATAAAACATACAAAATTTTGTGATGAGAAAAGCTTGAATTGACCAAACAGGATAAACTACTAAAGGCTAAAAGAATTTTGTAACCAATCGTTCTGGTATCAACTCTTGAGTTACATATGATTCTTTGTTCAACCTATATTAAAAGAATCTTTATTTAAAGATGATGTCCAGAAACTCTTTAAATAGTTGTAGTTGCAAAGTTCTTAAAACTAGTTTCCAAAATTGAACAAGTCCTTTAAATCCTCACCATCCTGAACTAACTACACCAAATTAAGAAGTCACTTCAAAGGTGACAAATGCATAAACAATGATTTTTTATACATATTATGCACCTATCAATGTAAGTCCCAAGGGGGGGTTATAAGGGCAAGGGGTGGGGATTTGAACAAAAGCCCTAAAAAACTTCAAATGCTCCAGGCTGGGGAAGAGATAACTAATTGAATTTAAGCAAAACACCCCACACAACGTTTTAATGTTTTCAACAGTTGAAGAAACCTTTTTTTTTTCAAACATTTTAGATATCCTGACCTAAAGGATTGATCAAATTCTCTCCCCCCCCCAAGGGGCATAAACTTGATTTCAAATCCCCACCCCTTGCTTGATTACTCCCCCTTTGGGACTTATATTGATAGGTGCATTAGTCTTTAAATGTTTGCTCCAAACATGCTATGATTGGAACGACCTGGGTCCCAAGAATTTTCTTTTTACTACTACCCTTGAAGCAACCTACTTTTCACAACAATTAGATTATAGGGAATAGACAACTCTAAAAAAAGTGTAATTAACAAAAAGGAAAAGAAAAGATTCACAGTGGAACATGCTCTTGTTTCTAAGCACAGTTTCTTTTTGTGTTCATCTCATCAAGTTGAAACACATCTGGCACACAAGGCTTAAAGTACAGCCTAATTTTGAGCAGCCCAAAGAGTTGATAGTTTCAAGCTTTTAAACTCAAAAGTTTAGCCTTTCATCGGAGAATAGTCAGTAAGTTAGTGTATCCAAATTAGTAATATGAGTATTTACTCCTCCGAAGGGCTAACGTTCGAAACATCAACACCTTCAAAACTTCGAAGATTGAAACAATCAACTTTTAGGTTAGATCAAAGATTGGCTATTGAACTCGCCAACTGAACGGTTTTGTTAAAACTAAGTCATGGCTTAAGGGACTCTGAGCAAGTCGCACGTGTGTTTTTTTATGAACTGATCTACTAGTAGTAGTGCCATTTGGCAAATGAACCATTTCACATCATCAACCTAACGATCCAATTCAACTCTAAACGCCTCTTTTTTCACAAAACAGCTAAACCAAACTCGTGTAGTAGCCCTGGCAGTGACAGATTCTAGTTGCGGTGTGATTGAGTTGATCGTGAGCCGAACAATGCAATGGTCGACTTGATTTGTAGCACCGATGCTCATTGCTGTACTTGGAAAAATAACAGCTAAATGTACCCGACAGTATATAAAAGAAACTTACCATATCTGATTCGATTTATGCCAGAAAAATGAAATTCTTTAAATCAAGCAAAATGGTAGTATCTTATCATGGACGCATTCGTTCCCAGGACTTCCGCGCATGTTACGACAAAGCAAGTATTTACAGTCAGCGGTGTTCCGCTTCAATTCAAAATGGCGGGAAGATCATTGGATTCGCCCTCGTCCATCCAAACTGAAGAAATAAATGGAGACAAACTGAGAGAAATCGGAGACCAAGCCGTTTGGTCTCTATCTTCTTGTAAACCAGGGTTCGGCGTGGATCAACTGCGGGATGGAAATTTAGAAACGTACTGGCAATCAGACGGACCACAACCTCATCTTGTGAATATCCAGTTTCGAAGAAAGACAGCTATTCAAAATATTTGTATTTATGCAGACTACAAGGCAGACGAAAGCTATACTCCAAGCAAAATTTCGGTGCGCTCAGGGAATAACTTCCACGACCTACATCAGATAGAACTAATTGAGTTAGATGAACCTTCTGGTTGGCTGACCGTCTCGTTAACAGAAGGTGCAGACACAAAGCCCTTGAGGACATACATGTTACAAATTGCAATTCTTGCCAATCATCAAAATGGCAGAGACACTCACTTGAGACAAGTAAAGATTCATGCACCCATGGCAGACGGTGGAACTCATAAAATTCCGTCTTTTACATCACTTGAGTTCTCGATGTACAGCACTATCAGGTGATACAACACAGCAGGTTTAGCTCATATATTTCCAGGAAAATACGAGTTGTTCATGTCATGGTTACGGTTGACAAGTATCACTGGGCTCTCTTAATGAATTATATTTTTATAATCATTAAATCACAGTCTAGTTAAGGATTGATGTTTTTGTACAAAGACATCCAGTTTGTTTTGTTTTTTATCGATCCCAGGTATAACAACAATGTCAGAGAGATACAAGAAATCCATATCACAATTTATCTTGGTCTGGAGTCAAACTTGGACTGCATTGATAAGAATTGAAGATTCTGCCCAATGGGCCATGGATATGTCAAGACATTCAGAAGGGAATGATTTTGAACTCCCAAATCTTTTAGGCCAAGTGTTTATTGATTGTTTTTTGTTGACCCTGAAAAAAAAACAAAGTAAGGGTGTATAACTCCCACTAAGGTCTTGATGCATCATTTTATATTATTGAATTTTGGTGTTGCTGTTTTAAGAACAAACATGTGATTAGTGATGACACTTCCGGCTGGCACCGAGAGCAATAATAGAAACCACTGACAGGGCTTGCCATTTGACAATCGATGGTGAGTGACAAAAAGTTCACCCTAAGCTAATCAAGGTGAGCCGTCTTTTTCAAGTGATAAGAGCTTAAAAGAAACTTGTATAAAGACAGTGCATCATTGCCCTGATACAAGTGTTAATTCGAATTTCATCCAAATTTGAAGTACTTCCACTCATACTGACAACCGACTGTATTTTGAAAAATAAAAAAACATAAATACTTTAAATCAGAAACACCTTTTGTATCAAGTCAAAGGTGTGTGCTGGCTTTCACAAAACTGAAATATTATCATCCACCAGACAGTAAACATGCGTGATTGATCATTGTTGTTGTTATTGTGGAAGTATTTGCACATGAATTTGTTCCAAAGCGTATTGGACAAATCACAACACATTGCTAGGAAATTTAGACTGCATTTTCCAATGACGTGAGCGATTCCTGGATTAAAGGTGACCAATTAATCGCTCTCTCCTTGGTCAGTTTTGTGTGAGCGATGGCAAGAGAGAGCAATTGCTTGTCTCAAACGGCAAGCCATGTGTTGACCAAGTCTGGCAGCCAACTTACTCAGCTAGTACATCTGATCACCAAGACTGAATATAGTTTAATTCTAATAGTATAGTAGGGATGGAATTAGCCTTACTTTTGGGGTGCATCGGGGACCATGCATAAATTATCTCTGGGTAGACGGGGGGGGGGTACTCGGTTACCCCAGTAACATCCCCCATGCTAAGCTTTTGTATAGATTTGAATAAATGACAACACAATAAAAAGTTTTAAACCTTTACTACCGACTTGTGTACATGAATTGTTTCTTATTTACAGAGGTAGTTATTTGCATAGTCAATTGAAGTGTTGGGGGGCTAAGAAAAGGACTGAAATAAAGTCTTGTCACTTACAAAAAAATCTCCTTTTTCTTTCTTGGTTGTGCCAGGAACCTTGTTTAAGAATTAAATGATGAAAAATATATAATTTTGAAAATATAATTGGTATCTATTTCTTTTTACAGAAACCTGCTTGTTGCACAATTGGATTCATAATAACTCATCTAAAAAAAAAGCAAGATTCTTTGGAACAATTATGGTACATACAAAATATCTTGCTATTAAATGGGTTGATTCAATTAATTTAGTATCTTGGTTGCTAATTTCTCTATGTAACGAAATAAATGCCAAAATGAAGCATTGCCTTCACCCCTTAAATTATATTCCTGCTATTTTAACTCAAATAATTAATCAAACTCATTCATATTTAAGAGAAGTTTGTCTGACAACTCAAGTAAGAAAAACTGAACCCATAAAAATGCATTGTGGGTGTTTTAACATGCTTCAGTTGACAAGGAAAACACCCAGAAGTACAGATGCGATGTGGGTAATGATTGGTAGTCAAGAAAATAAACAGAATTACAGATGCATTGTGAGTATTGATTGAACATAAACCAAGAAAACAACTAGAAGCACAGATGACTTTATGGTTAGTTCTTTGGACTCCAGAATAACAAAACACCAAGTATTTGGCATTCGTAACTTTCATTCTCAAAGGAGCAGAATTCTCTTAACATAATGGCATGCGGACACCAAGGATCGGAGTCGCCATAGTAAGACGACTTGCACTGCAAGTAACGTGATTTCAAGGCATTGCGGATGAACAGGAAGTGTCTCTATGTGAAGCTGTCACTGTCATGAAGATGCCGAAATCTCGAGCTGCAACAAGAAAAAAAACAGTATCAGTTCAAAATTATGAGTTTCTTAGGTTTTCGATGTCCAAACATATCACAACCACATACTCGCTTGACTTGGACGACGCACAATTCTACAGTCATAGCAAAACTAAATCTTTTCGCCACTTAATTCAAGATTTCCGTAGTGTTAAGCAGATGTGAGTCTTTAACTCCCCCTGGAGAAGACATTAATCTAAAAGCCGGCACTCATTTATACAGCTGAGTTGACTGAAACAAGTTGGGTAAAGTGTTTGCTCAACGGCACAACACACGTTTGTCTGACCGGAACTCTAAGATTACGAACATGCTATCCTAAAAGTGGGTCAGTTGTTTCTCATGGCATCACTCTTCTCTACTACCTTGAAATTGTTCTGTTTGAAAGATGTCGTGTGTTTGAACAATGGAACAACAAACTCACTAAAATTCCGTTTTTTTAGTCTTCTTCATCGAAAGTGCTTTAAAAACAGCAATATATACTGCGATGGTCAACTCATACTTTTGTTGTCACACCCACAGTATCAACTACTCTATTACATATGGCTCACATGAGCTTAGTTGGTGGCCTACCACCAAATAGACCTTTTTCGCCTTCGAGGTACCACTGGTAAAGAAAGACTGTTGGTATTGGACTTTAGTTCGAGAGTAAGGCTGCGCACAAACAAAGACAGTCCATGGGGTTCTTTGTTGATGCTGTTGATCAGCAAAACTTGGACTACACCCTGTTCCAGTGGTAAGGCCTTACTGGAATCTATATATGTTGTGTTTACACATATACCACAGAAGGACATCAGTATTCAAAGACAGTCTATTGTTATCAGCGGTACCTCGGCTTCATTCAGTTAGTCAGACTGACATTAAGTGAAAAGCATAGAACTTACTGGCTTCACTTCAGGAAATAATTCACAAATCAAGATGTCAAGTAGAGAATATGCCAGCTGTTGAGACAGAAAGAGAGAGAAAATAAGCAGCTTCATTAACATTACTATCATGCATTGCATACTGCTTAGTCTTTAACTTACACTAGCAATGTCTGGCCTCCTGATCCTTTAACCAAGAAACTAGTACTGCCTCTCCACATGTTACTTTCATTATACTTACTTGTCAATTTTAGTTTCTAAGGGTGAAATTAGGAGAGTTAGCTGTACTCAAATAATTATTTACTACACAGGTTCATGAACGTCTTTTTCTTCCTTTTTTTGGAAAAAAAATTGTCTCTCGCTCAAAGAAAGAAGAAAAGACGTTAATGAATACTTTTCTACTAGAACAGTCAAATCTCTCTAGGACGGACACCATTGGGACTGGCTTCACCTGTCTGCCTTAGAAAGACTCAAAATACAGTAAATGACTGAGAAAATGCACAGCAGGGATCAAGATTTGGTGTCCATTTTATAGAGGTGTCCGTCTTTAGGGGTTCGACTGTATGCTATAAAAAATGGCAACGGATTAACAGGTGTTACTTTATTTCTTTTCAAAATCAGATTGAAAGCCCTTCGAATGCATTGTAGCCAGTGATATAAAAAAGGTCAGCCGTCAATCCACCTCACCTGAACTGTGTTTTGTTAACACAGTTCTTTTTCAAAAAGAAGACTTCTTGAAATTCTGAGAAGTCAACCTGAAGCACACTTCTTCTGAAGTTGCAAACTTCCATTTCAGAATAATGTCAGTTAAAATTGTCATAGAAAATGTGTGAAGTAATTTTTGAGTTTGATGTCAGTTTACTACAAGTTAATCAACAAGAAATCTGGGTACTAGATAACCCATCTTTTCTCACTAACCTGCTTATTCAGTTTTGGATGCTGAAGAACTTCGAAGATAAGAGACATCCCCGAGTAATGCCTGTTACTGCCAATAATCTTTACAGCTGGATCTAAGCATAGGGAGAAAAGAGAGCAAGGATTAGTGGTTAATTTTGATCCATTCAAATTATGAACTTAATTAACTTCTCTATTTTCTTAGTACTTTAAGTGACGAGTTAAAAAAGAGAATAAAAATTATAAAGTTGGATACCACAATGTGAAAGGTTTCATGCACTCACTCGTCCATTCTTACACTCACTTATTAATTCATTCATTCACTTCATCACTCACTAATCCACTCATTTATGCAGTCACTCATTCTTTCATTCATTTTAATGAATAAATTGAAATTCGGTGGTACCTGACAGTCTAAGAAAATAAAGTATAAAAGCGAAGTATAAGACCGAAGATAAACATTTCGGAAATCAAAATATGATTTTCAAGAAATGAATTTCCAAAATTTTTAACGGAATATTTCGATGTTTAATCACACCATTCTCAACCACAAGTTACAGCAAGGATGCAGTCATTTAAATATCGTATAAGCTGAATTAATTACAAATTAAGCATTTATTTAGCCTACATAGAAATATTCCGTTAAAAGTTTTAAAAATTCATTTCTTGAAAATCATATTTTGATTTCCAAAATGTTTATCTCTATTCTTGCTTTTATACTGAATTGAAATTCATTTATTCATTATCGATATTACTTGACCCAGAGTCCCACCGTGAGTACGTACGCTTCTTTGAAAATTTCTTTCGTTCAACCCTCAACGATTTTTTGCCACGATTTCATGAAGAGCTAACATACTACTGTTTTTTTGTGCCTCTGTCTTCTTTTTGTACATACATCTTGTCTAACCTTTGTATCACTTATTGGTTTTTAAACATAAACTTTGTTTATTGTACAGGCCTATACCTGTCTCTTGTACGTAAAACTTGAATGTTTCTTGTACCATAACTTGTTTTTCTATTATCCTGTTAATTAGCAACATGTATATGTTTCTTATGCTTTGTCATTTGTATCTTTGTTATACAAAATGTATCCCTTCTGTTATACAATTTACAATCTTTAATCTTTAATCTTGGCGAAACTAGTACATGTACAATAATAACCTTAAATACGTTCAAACCCAGCATCACCAATTGCGTGACTCACCTGGAATAAAGTGCATTAACTGTTCTATGGTTTGCTCCCGTCGTTCTAATTTCTGTGTATCCGTTCTACAAACAGGACGTAAAACAAAATAAAACACTTATTTTTAGAACCTAAAAGAACCAGTGTTATCGTCAACACCGATTGTGTAAATGAGAAGTCAGTTTTTGCAGTGTGTTAATTGCACTTCTGACACCATGTAATATTAAGAGTGAATGAATAAACTTATTGTTAGTTAACAAAAAGCATTTACCTTGGAGGTTCTTCATCAAAGAAAAGTGCATCTGATGAGATAAGAGGTTGAATCAGTTGATTACCCAGGCATTAAATATAGTTGTGCTTGACCCAGTGTAATTAACGACAAACGTGCAATTAAAAAGACGCACACGGTTCTTACAAGCAGGGAAATCAATCTTAACAGCAAGGCAATCTGTCTACGTGTAAGAATGGCTCCTTTTTCTAGGGGGGAAGGGGAAGGCAACATGATGACAAGGTTGACAAATGTACAACTAACAACCTACAAGTAAATATTTTATGCATGTTATAGCTTAGAATAGTATCCAAATATTAATACTAGTAACACGCTATTCTAGAGTATTTAGGACTCAATTCATGTACAAGCATACAACTTCACTTGAACTGCAAAGAACTAGGCGTATCCTTTTTGTACCCCATCAGTTTATCAACATTTAACTTCTC
Organism: Hydrozoanthus sils; assembly: GCA_027575215.2. Taxonomy (NCBI): domain Eukaryota; kingdom Metazoa; phylum Cnidaria; class Anthozoa; order Zoantharia; family Hydrozoanthidae; genus Hydrozoanthus; species Hydrozoanthus sils. The sequence continues at coordinate 12,274 of JAOBRD020344569.1, read as the reverse complement.
CTTACACAAGACATATATCTAAGTCATATTGTAAAGAGAAAAATGGTCAATCAAAAGACGCTGAACCCCAAAACAAAGCTTGTCAAGGTACCAGTGACATGAAACAGATCCATGACTATTGACAAATACAAGGTATAGTAAAATGCGTACAAGGTTGAAACAATTCTTTTGTACCTCTTAACAAGTGGATAATCATCACCAGTCGTTGTTCTTCTTTCAGCAAATCAACTTTACCTGACAAGTATCTGGAAAAAAAAATTCTATTGAATCTCCATGCCAAGTATACTAAAGGAATAAAGGAATTGATATAGAACTCAAATCCAAACAGAACAATTTCTTTTTATATTTAAACACAAGTTTCGTAAAAGAAAATTTGCTAGCCTTAAATTTCATAAGTATTTATAGGTTTAAAAGTTTAAATTTAACTTTCTCCTATCAAAAATGATATTTTATCACATGATCGTGTAACATCTTCCGAGGATTATCACCTTACAATGAATACAAGAAGCAAGAAATAAATTCTACTGCACCAGCTAAACCCACTCATCGAGTTATTGTCTTCAGTGACTTTAGATTCTACTGAGTACAAGCTACAGCCTATAGACTTACGGATAGCATGTCTTAAAGAAAGAAACTTACACAATACCTTGAGCAATACCAACCTGAAAACAAATGCATCAAAAGTTTTCTGGGCAACAACTTGCACACAAACTAGGAGGTGAATCAACCATCCGGGAACTTTGAAGAGATATTCCGCTGTATGGAAGCAACACAAAATTTAGTTTCTTAAAATAGTAGACCTCATTTCATCATTTAAATTGAACTACACCAACTGCTATGAGGACATCATGGATTAAATTAGACTACTCAGTCCTAAGCTTAGAAAAACAAAATGAATTTAAATGTGTTCACAGCAGACGATTGAGTCACTCATGCTAAGTGTGTGGAAAATGAGTATGTGAAGCTCTGGTTTTATAGTAATTTATGTGTGTGTTCCAAACATAGTACATGTCAACAGTGCAGTGGCCCATGGCCAGTGATTAGTGTGTGTGACTCGTAATCCAAATGCCAAGAGTTTGAGTCTTACCGAGTGTTACTTGATGGTCACTGGACTCAAGAAAATACCAGGTACAGGCAAGGCAAGTTATGAACAAAACCGAAGCAACTGCTGAAAGACCTTTATTTACTTACTGACTGACTGACGTACTTAATTACATACTTACTCACTAACTTCAAAAGTAAATTGTAAAAATGTTAAATCATTGTTGGGTCGATGAATGAGTACACTCGCTAAACTTGGTAACCTTAACTTTCACTATTCTCAAACTTAAAAACACATTTATTTAAAATTCATTTTTATTCCTAGGAAACCAATATTATGAGTAGATAATTGACCATTTAATGTAGATTTAAAGATAAGTTGATGCTGTATGTATATGTATGCATGTATGTACATGTGTATATATTACATATGTACGTATATATATGTATATGCATATATGTGTTTGTATATGTGTGTGTACATGTATATGTATATGAATGTATATGTTGCATATAATCAATTTTATTCTTTAAGTAATTTTATACTATAATGTAGACTGTAAACAGCGCATCTGAACATTTTTATGTAATTTGCGCTTTACAAGCTTCATTATTGTTATTATTATTATTATTATTATTATTATTATTATTATTATTATTATTACCGGTATATAATCATTTTTTTATGAACCATCATCATCACCACCACTGCCACCGTAACTACATTCATCGCCCTCTTACATCAACACTATCACCACTCTCAACCATCGCCATCATCATCATCAATATTAATATCATAACTATAACCATTACTCTATAACCATCATCATTCTAGCAATCATCACTGTCACTATCAAAATCAACATCACCATTATTTTGACAATGGAAACCATTTTTGAAGGAGCTACTGCAGACATTAACATAAAGTGGCTATACTCACCTAAATACAGGACATACTCATATACACCATTGATCTTCATGAGTGGGTCTGACAATAATGGATAGAAACAATAGCAACAAAAGAGTGACCAACAGTTTTTAGTTCAGGAATACAACTGTAAACAACACAAAACAACCTTTTCGTGTTCAGGATACCGCTGATAAAAATAGACTGTCGGCACATGTGTCTAAGTTCAGAATTGAAATAAAACATTCAGAAGTTCCATCCAGAAAAGGTGTTATTGAAAACTTAGTGTATTTTTTCATTTTGAAATTCAGTTCTTTAACGCGCTGGAACTGTGAATATTTTATTCCAGTTTGAGATTAAGGCAGTGCACTAGCGCTAGCCTGCGTAGTGAATGTTTTTCATTAGAGACCAAGTGTCACCTTGAGAATCGAATGCGCCAGCGAAGAAAAGGCCTGGGAAGAGAGAGGAAAACTCTCCTTCCTCTCCCCAGGTCCTTCTTTTGCTCGCGTGTTTAACATCGCGGCCTTGCCTCTCCCTTAAAAAACAACCGCTACGCCAGGTCCTTTTGCTCGCATTTTTAACATCGCGGCCTTGCTTCTCCCTTAAAAAACAACCGCTGAGTCAGATCCTTCTTTTGCTCGCGTGTTTAACATCGCGGCCTTGCTTCTCCCTTAAAAAACAACCGCTACGCCAGGTCCTTCTTTTGCTCGCATGTTTAACATCGCGGCCTTGCTTCTCCCTTAAAAAACAACCGCTACGCCAGGTCCTTCTTTTGCTCGCGTGTTTAACATCGCAGCCTTGCTTCTCCCTTAAAAAACAACCGCTACGCCAGGTCCTTCTTTTGCTCGCGTGTTTAACATTGCAGCCTTGCTTCTCCCTAAAAAACAACCGCTACGCCAGGTCCTTCTTTTGCTCGCGTGTTTAACATTGCGGCCTTGCTTCTCCCTTAAAAAACAACCACTACGCCAGGTCTTTCTTTTGCTTGGTGTTTAACATCGCGGCCTTGCTTCTCCCTTAAAAAAACAACTGCTACGCCAAGTCCTTCTTTTGCTCGCGTGTCTAACATTGCGGCCTTGCTTCTCCCTTAAAAAACAACCGCTATGCCAGGTCCTTCTTTTGCTCGCGTGTCTAACATTG
>JAOBRD020344470.1:0-15428 GCA_027575215.2 Hydrozoanthus sils | reverse complement strand
GCGCTTCTTAAGTTCCCTGGAAAACGTTATTTGTACCATAAAAACGACCTTTTTACAAGTCTTGCTGTATTTGCGATGTTCAATTAGCCACAACAACGATAAAAAGTCAACGTTCTCGATTGAAAGTAATGACGTAGACATGAGAATTCGGCGCTGCGTTTCTTGCGTGCGAAACACTTTCAACTATTTTCAATCAATTTAAAGAAGGGAATCTCTTAGGCGCTTCTTAAGTTCCCTGGAAAACGTTATTTGTACCATAAAAACGACCTTTTTACAAGTCTTGCTGTATTTGCGATATTCAACTTGCCACAACAACGATAAAAAGTCAACGTTCTCGATTGAAAGTAATGACGTAGACATGAGAATTCGGCGTTGCGTTTCCTGTGTGCGAAACACTTTCAACTATTTTCAATCATGGTTCATCGGTGTAGGGCCAGTGGTTGCTTAAACACTTTGAAAGGCAGATTTAGCCTGCACTCATGGCCTTCAAACTTGTGCACTTGAGTTCTCATGTCTATGTCGTAGTTCACGTGTATCATCGAAGCAGAGCACACTTCAATCGCGTTTTTTTAGTTTTTGAGTTTCCGTGCGGCTGTTTTTACTCATTTTACCAACACAGTACGGCACAGACAAACATTTTAACCAAATACTGATATGACTTTGAGAGATTCCCTTTAACTTGCTTTCTAATTGAAAAAATAAAAAAGTTACTAGCTTTAAGATTACAGACCCAAATTACCAAACAAAAGAACAGAGTACGAGTCAGTTGTATCAACCTCAGGGGGACCCACTCGGATATTTTGATGACGGGGGGGGGATGAATTTATTTTGGGTCTATGGTAGATGCATGGGTATTGTATTCTTTTTCATATCAAATCAACAATGGCACAATTGCAATTTACTAGGTATGCTAAAAAAGGTAGGTTGTTTTTAGTTAGACAAATACTGAAGTTTAAAATATTAATAATGAATAAAAGTTATTATTATTATTATCATTACTGTATTCTTGTAACAATATAAAACTATAATTTTTGGCATGAGTTCCCTATAATGTAAATGATAAAATACAAAAATTTAAAGGCCTAAAATGCTAAAAGTTAAAGTTTAAAAACCAAACGTTTGGAATGAAGGAAGCTAAAAACTGCTTAAATTGGATGTTTTTTTTTACAAAGGAATTCTAATCAACAGTGATTTAGTTTCCCTTGACAATGGCGCCAAGATGTCGCCAAAACGTCCGTTTTGTATCAGTAGTTTTTGCCAGTGTATTTAAATTACAAAGGACAATGCAATTGTGGAGAAACATAAATTGAAGAAAAAAGAAACTACAATGTGCAGTCGGCGTTCTTTTACATCATTGGTGTGTTATAACACAAGTACACAATGGAGAATTTAGAAGCCTTGTTCAGTGTAGCCTACAGTCCCTTACTAATCAAGAAGATAAAAGCACACCTCAATTTCTCTTTATAAACACCATGGGGATAACTCAAAGACTTAAAAGTTTTTCAAACTATTAGTGACAGTCAAAAGAAAACCCTGCTGATGACATTTTACTCAAAAACGCATCATTTTCAAACTTCTAAACATTTCAAGCCTTTTATTCTGTAAATTTAATAATTATAATACTTATTTTATTATTACTATATAACTATGGTTGCTGTAACCCAAGTACATCAATGGGGAAAGTTTAGGAGTCAGTTAACACAAAGGATGTTCTAACCAATATATTTCAGCTTACATGCTTTTTGAAGGGAGAATACTTAGTAGTGAAATGGGGAAAGGAACTCGATAGTTTTCTAATTTCCAGCCAAAGCCAGTTGGGTGGTATGACTGCACAAAAGTTATCAGATGTTGTAAGTTTAAAGCAAATCTTTATCTTAAATTTGTTAGTCTAACCATTGGTCCAGGAGCAATGATTGTTAAGGGGGAAGGAGTGTAATCTAGGTTTATATCAAATAATGATTTAATCCTAGATTACACTCCATCCACCTTCTTTATGAGTGAACAATTGGCAAAAAAATAACCCAGCATATTTAAGTCACTTCTTGCTCTGCAAAGAGTTCTGGCTTAAATAAGCCTCAAATTATGAAAATCTTCTAATTACATGATTTTGTAATGGTGATAACCTGTAGTACTTACCTATAATTCTTTCAGTGATGTAGGAGAGATCAAGATCAATTCCTTCATCGACATGCCTGTTTCTACCCCTGAAATGGTGGGTATAACACAAAATCAGTGAGGTGAGGGATGTGGGTTTTAGACAATATGAAAGAGAAAAAAGAATTAAATGTCTGAGGAAAGGAACCATTGGGACTGGGTCGCACCATGACAGTGGGTTTGAAAAGTCATCATTGCTACAAAATTTTCATCAAAAGAAAGTTCTGAAAAGTCTGAAATTTGATGTTCTTAATATTTTATATAGTAATACTGCATCAATATATGTTTTGGTGCCTGTCATTAGTTATTCCTAACCATAACAGTACATAACCCTTTTTTTAAATTATTCATTTCAGGAGTATCGACACTCATGGTTTTGCATCCATTTTTTTGTAAACTCACTGAAGATGTCTCTTGTATACAGATATGACACCTAGATGGGAAATGAAACATTCACAAGGTAACAGGCTTAGCAGTAGCACTGTTCACTTGTCTTTCAAAAATTGACTTTGGATATTTTTAAACAACTTGGGGGCATACAAAATACCTGGTTATTGTCATTCAACAACCACCATGATTCTGGTTTCGTACAAAGCCTATTTAAGTAACACAAAAAAAATGTCTGAAAAGAATACCTAACATAATACTTACTTGGACACTCTGTGTCGCAAATGAGTAACAAGGCTCTTTGTTGACGGAATCTATGAGGCATAATTTGATCATTTATACTTAAACTGGCAATATCAAATTAAAATATTCAAATATTAAAGAACTGAAAAGTAAAACTTATAAAAACAAAATAAAGCACTCCTAAAGAAAACAGATTTTGTTTTCAGAATTCAGGAGTGCTTTGTTATCAACAACTAAAGTTGGAAAAAACTTAACTCATGAAAGTACCCTTACAAGTAAACTGTCATCAAATGATGTACTCAATTTGTCAAAATTTAATTCAACAGTTAAAAGTCTTACTTGTGCTTTGGTTGTCGTGTTTGCATCTTGCACAGCTCTCTTAAAGACAAACAATATATTGAGTTTGCATCAATCTAAATAATGTACTGTATGGATAGTAAGGGAAATTTTTCTAATAAAGTAATAAAAAGTTTAAAATTAGTGATGCCACTCACATGCACCTAAAAGGAATTGCAACAATGATGTGCATGCTTTGAGACAATATCATTTATCTTTTCCCCTGCTGTCAGGGTTGCCAATTTTTTTTCCCTAGATTTGCTGAACAACTGGCTATAGTTGTCTACAAAAATTTGCACTAGTCTTGATTGGAATTCTTCCTCCTAATCACTGAACACAATGAAATCAAATATAAACTATCATCGATAGTTTAAAGGAAAGCAACTACACTTGACTCTTTAAAGTAAAACAACTGTTTAGCCAACTATTATTATAATCATTTTCTGGCAAACCTAGAAATTTTGACGAAGCAAATACTGCAAGCTAAGGTACGTACAAGATGTAAAAAAAATACAATTAAGAAAGAAATTCAATATTTGACTTCAAATGTTTCTGGTCAATACTTATTAACTTTTTGAATTCACACAAATCAAATCCTCTTTAAAAAAGGCAGAATCTAACTTAAAGTGCTACTGTTCAAAGCGAAATCTTCAACCTAGTTTAAAATAGCTAAAATTTCTGCTGGGGCACTTGTAATTAAGCAGTCATAAAAATAAATTTTGTGGAGAATTTAAAAAGACAAAATGCCTATTTAGTGCCAAAGCTTTGAAACTTTTTAAGGTCATTATATATGTGTGATGTCTCATGGTTTGAAAGCCAGGAGACCAATCTCACCTTTTCGGTCCAATTCATATCATCATGGCACAGTTTTCATGGCTGGTGACCCAGTGTTTGAGCAAAAAACTCACTAGTGCACTGTAAACGCTAGCATAAAGATTGTTACCTTCTTAAACTATCAACAACTTCTTTCTTCATATATGCCAACTACTTAATGATTTTAACTGTTGGATCTATTCAGTGCTGTCTATTTTTTTTATAACTTCTAATGTCTTGTAGACACAGTGTTTAAACCCAGTAATTTCTTTTTTGTTTTTTCAAAACATAAAGTTTTCGAAACTCATGTACAGTGCATGCTCTGAAGTAATGGGTTTAACTATTTTCACCATGCCTTGTGTGATACTGCCATACTAGGTTTATTTTCCAAACAAAAACTTCAAATTTGAAAGGTACTAAGTGGAAAATATGAAAGTTAGTTTTTATCACAATGACTATATGAACCTTGTCTTGAGGCAAGTCACTAACAGGTGGCCTAGGACATCTGGATTTTACCTAATGGCAAAAAAATTAATAAAACATAAATTAAATTTTAAAATTCTTTGTTATCATTTTTTAATAGCATAAAAATTAAATACCATCATTTACCAGAAAAAAGTCATATTCACTAGACAAGCCCAAGAATAAGAAAACTATTATTAGCAGTCTGTCATGAACATGAAGATGGTGATAGAGTAGAGGAGGTAAAGGAGGGGGCGGGGAGGAAGAAGATGAACAATGATATGGGAAGAAGAGAGGAGAAAGAGAAGGAGAAAAGAGGGGAGGAGGAGGAGAATGAGGAGACAAAGAAAGGGGAACATATAATTGACAAGAAGAGAGAAGAGAAGGGGGAAAATGAGGAGGAAGATGAGGAGAAAGAGCAGGAGGAAGATTAGAAGGAGAATAAGGGGAAAAAGGAAGAGAAAGAAAAAAAGAAAGAGGAGAAAGAAGAGAAGAAGGATGTGGAGGAAAAAGATGAGATGGAAGAGGAGGAGAAAGATGACAAGGAAGAGGAAGAAGCTCTTCTTCTTCCTCTTCCTTGTCAGAAGGATAAAAAGGAAGGGCAGGAAAATGAAAAGGATGAGGAGAAAAGGCAAAAGAGAATGAGGAGGAAGAAAAGGAAGAGAAAGAGGAGGAAGAGGAAGAGAAAGATAAGGATGAAGAACAGGAGAAAGAGGAAGGGAAACAGCAGATGGAGGAGAAGAAAGAGCAGGAAGATGAAAAGGAGGATTAGCAGAAGGAAAAGAAGGAGGAAGAGGAGGAGACAAGGAGGAGAAGAAAGAGGAGAGGAGTTGGAGAGAGAAGAAGAGGAGAAGGAGGAGAAGGAGGATGAGAAGGAAGAAGAGGAGGGAGAGGAAAAATAAGGAGGAAGAAGAGGAGGAGAAAGAGGAGATGGAGGAGGAGGAAGAGCAGGAAATGAGGAGGAGAAGATAAGGAGGAAGAAAAGGAAGATGAGGATAAAACGAGGAAGAAAAGGAGGAAGAGGAAAAAAGGAGAAGAAAGAGGAGGAAGGGGTGGGGAAAAAGAAGGAATAGGAGAAGACAAGGAGGATGAGGAGGAGGAAGAAAGGAAGATGAGGAGAAAAATAACAAGGAAGAGAAGGAGGAAGAGGAGGAGAAAGGGGAGATGGAGGAGAACAGCAGGAAGATGAGAAGGAGGAAGAGAAAAAGGTAGGGAAGGAGGAAGAGGATATGGAAAGTATGAGGAGAAATAGGAGGAAGATGAGGAGGAGAAGGAGAAAAAGCAAGGGCAGTTAAACAAGATGGAAGAGGAGATTAAAAAAGAAGAGAAGGAAGATGATGAGGAAAAAGAGAAGGAGAAAGAAGAGGAGGAAGTAGAGAAGGCAGAGAAATATCGATAAGAAGAAAGAGGAGAGCAAAAAGGAGAAGGAGGAGAAGGAAAAGAAGGAGGATGTGGAGGAGGAAGAGGAAGAGAAAGAGAAGATGGAGGAGAAGAAGAAAGAGCAGGAAGATGAAAGAGATGAAGAGCAGAAAGAAGAGATGGAGGAAGAGGATGCAAAAAGGTGGAGAAAAAATATCAGGATAAGGAGAAAAAGGAAGAGCAAGGAAATGAGATGGAATCTTGAGAAAAAAAGAGGAGGATGGGGAGGAAGAAGAATAGGAGAGAGAGAAGGACGAAGAGAAGAAAAGAAGGAAGGAAGAGGAAGAGAAAGAGGAGGTACAGCAGGAAGTTGAGAGGGAGGAAGAAGATGGGGGGAAGAAGAGGAGGGTGAAAAGGAAGAAGAAGAAGAGGAGGATTAGAGGAAGAAGCGAAGGAGAAAGAGGAGGAGTAAGAAGAGAAGAAGAGAAGGATGAGAAGGAAGAAGAGGAGGATGAGAAGGAAGAAGAGAAGAGGATGAGTAGGAAGAGAAGGAGAAAGAGGAGGTAGAAGAGAAGGATGAGAAGGAAGAAAAGGAAGAAGAGAAGGAAGAAGAGAAGGAAGAAGAGGAGGAGGAAGAAGAGAGGAGGATGAGAAGGAAGATGAAGAGAGTAAGTGGAGAAGGAGAAGAGCACCCAGCATCTTACTTTATGATGTATTTACCAATGCTTAAACTGCAAATAAACATGCTATTAAAAACTCAGTAAACAGTCATTTGTTTTCTTATTTGATAAAATTTAGTATCACCTGTAACAACAGAATAATTAAGTACTATTGGGCAGCAGTTTGTCATTTCACAAACTTTCTTTCAACAAAAAAAGTTTGCTTGACTCCTTTTTTTGAACTACCACACAAAATAGCTTTGTCAATCTTAAGGTGACCATAACCATTTATTTTTTCTTGGCTTATCTGAAAATACATATTTGAAAATGAACATCTACAAAAAATTTTTTGATTTGAACAAAACTCCATTTTTTTTATGAGGCTTTTAGTTCTACATTTATTTGGTCAAAATTTGTCGCTGATCACAAGGATGACAGGCTCACTATGACATAGATTAAGGAATTTACATCGTGTCCCATTAAAACAAAAACAATTCTGTCGGAGGAGGAAAGTTTTAAAGAAACAGCAAAAATCAGGGTGTACTACATCTTTCTGGCATTTTTACACTCCACTGTTGTTACTGTACGAGGAGCAGTGTTCCTTAATCTATGTCACCTTCACTCAGCATTTGGTCTAACAAAATAGCAACAATTTTGTTGTTCTTAAAGATCAATTAAACAGTCGTGTTTTGTTGAAACCAATTTTTTTGGACTCATTTATTTTAAGATACATACTTTCAGATAAGAAAACAAAAAAAGAAAAGTTATGGGCACTTTAAGTGTATTGTCAACCTCTTAGTTATTTCGAGAGCCAGAAAACCCTTAATTATTACCATAAAATTCAGAAAGTAATGCTGCCCCCCCCCCCTGAAAGTAATGGCTATCCAAATTTGTCAGCAAAATTTGAAAGTAACAGGGGCCATTACTTTCAGAATTCTACATTACTTTCAGAATTCTAAAACATTCTGTTTTGTTTAATGTTTGTTCATCGAGTTAAGTTTTATAATACTTGTCCTCTTTGTCTGAGACCATTTGGAGTTAAAGATGATTACCTGAAAATAGTGACCCCTTTTGCCAACAAAATCCAAAAGTAATGGGGGCAGTTACTTTTGGAATTCTATGGTAGTTAAACAATCAGTTTAAACTTGAAAATCATTTGTTTCTTGAATTATTGTTAAATTAGTCATGGTTCTTTAGTGGCCACTTTTGAAAGAAATTAATTCTCACACAAATATATTTGACAATTTTTGAAGTAGAGCAAATATTAGTTGAGAGACAGACTGGGCTCAAATTACACAAAAGAGCAAGAACTTACTTTCTAAAAATGTTTTAATTCAATTATATTTATTTAGTATTAACAAAAATGTGTACAAAAAAACCTACCAGGTTCTCACAATTGTTGTGACATGCATAATTACAACCTGGAAAACAATGTAGTATTCTTAAAGTTTACTGCCAACAAAACTGCATCAGAAAAAGGAATTTACAAAAACTATTATACAGTTCCATAAAACATTACACATTCAATCAAATAAGCAGTTACTGTTGCTAAAGGCAACGGCACATGCACTGATAAAACATAACTGTCTTAAATAAAAAAAAAGCCATGTAGTTTCGAGTCTAAATGCTGATCAATATGAGAAACCTTAAGCAGCACAGACCAATATTGATGTCAGATCATCAAAAAATGGAAAAATGGTTAAAAGTCTGCCATAAAACAAAATTACCATCAAAGGCTTTAGCAGTCAGTGACTAGAGATTGAAGAAGATCTAAAATGTGATAGTCTTATAAAGGCTGGCAATCATCCTAATTTTCACATGCTTAGATTAGGCCTTAATACCACCAACCTTTGCAAAGTTTTCCCTCATTGCTGATGGGTTCGGCACAAACAACACAAGCATCTAAAAGTTTGAAGTTGTAGAGTGTGAATAAATGGCCTTCTTCAGGCATCATGTGAGACTGAGGTGACAGCTGTTGGGAACAGAGCAAACATAAACACAGGCATAGTTAAACTCATCTGAAAAGATGAACAACTTATACTGCAGTACTTTCATTCTATGATAAAATCTGACTTACTGTCATCAGTAAGAATACTGAGCTATCCAAAAAGCCTTTCAAAAACCCTTCATAAATGAAAATATAACAAAGATCAGTTACACAACTTGAAACTGCTCTTTGAGGGATTTTGCTGATCTCCAGCGGTGTAGCACATTGTTTTATTTGGCCTTCAGGTGAATAAGTGAATGCCAGTTATGTTGTCAACAATTGACCATGCAGTGAAAGAAAAAAAGACAGGAATGAAATTTAGAAGGAAAACCACAAGAAAATGATGCAGAACAATCTGTTCACAATTTACCAAATAGTGATTTTAAAAACTCATACGTCAAAATAAGACACTATTGTAAAAAGTAACATGACACACCCTACTATTCAACTGTGTGAAACTTGACACAATAGAATTGTATTCTAAAAATGTCAAGAAACATCAACACCTTGGTATCCTACTTGTCCTCAACTACATATTTTGAATCAATGACAACAGGAAGAAAATATTCAACATTGAATAGGACTGAGTTATCTGGAAACTCTATCTTGTAACACTTAAAACAGTTACACCAAAACCAGATATAAAAATCTTATTGTATCAATCAAGAAGACATAAACCATTAAAAAACATGTTTTATGGTCATAATCTCATTACATTTTTCTCCAAGGTCAGGGGTCAAGTACAAATATAGTATCAATGAATTCACCTCATACACTCTTGTTTTATGAAGAAAAAACTTAATAACATTTAGGCTAAAATCGCTTGAAAAATAAGAACATTATAAGATCAATCTGAGAGTGAATTTTTTTTAATAAAAAAAAAAAAAAAAAATTAAATAAAAAGGAAGAAAATTTTAAATAAATAAAAAGAACATGCAAAGCAACAGACTGTGACAACAATGTAATGCTAATGATTATTTTTCCAAAATTCAGGGTCTTTACTGTACAATCTTTCAGATATATTCTGTAAGCCTCACCCATTTAAAACAATTCTTAAACCCAATTGTTTATTTATGGTTTGGGCAGTTCCTACACTACAGGTTACCCTATAGTACATGTGGGTTAACCCCATTGGAGAACATTTTAAGGATCTTTAACAACAAAATAACATTTTCAGCCTGAAAACAGGAATGGCTGAAAAAAATAAGAACATTGAGCCTGAGCTAAATTTTACCAGTTCTTAGTGATTAGCACGTTCAACTGGTAATCCTAGAGCCCTGGTCAGACCACTGTGTTGTGTCCTTGAACAAAACACTTTACCTGACTTTGTTCCAGTGGATTCAGTTGTACAAGTGAGTACCAGTTCTGCTGGTAGTCTATGCAAAGCGGCTTAATTTTTTAAAGGTCTATGAATCAGCGCTGTTAATGCTGTTCTGTGACATAGTTCTATCGGTCCAAAATGAACAGACGCACCATGATTGGTCGATTTGCTAAGTGTAGAAGCCGATTGGTTGCTACACCAAACCAATTATTTTTAAATTGAAAAATTGCTTTAATTTATAGAATTTCACAAACGGATAGAACTACAGCTTTCATTAAATTTTTGTGGCATTGAAGCTTTTTAGACTTTCTTTCAAAATTGAGTCATTTCGGACCAAGTTCAGGCAGCAAACGCACTGAACAGTGGTTTTAGATTTATTATTTGCATTCTTTTGTGAAAAGCTTACTCTCCCCTGTGTAACTTCCAGCTGTTAAATCTGTCGGTCTTTTTTTAACCTTTAAGGCTTTGTTTACACAAGTTGGACACCAGTAGCTAGTTCAACGTTTGACTTGAAACAACAAATTCCCAGTCAGCGTTTGCAAATAGCTTTCTTTTCTGTCACAACTAGCAAACAACTGGTATGTCAAAACTAAGGCTAGAAACTGCTCACCAAGACTGAAAGCTTCTAGCCTCTATAAATAAAAAAACACAGAATCCAGCGAGTTTTTTTATCGGGTATCTCAAATTACCAAAATATACATTAACCTGAAATCTGCATAATTACAGAACACAAAAATGTTCTCTGATTCGCAGACACTAGTAACAGCCATTAAATTGGCCGAATGGAGACTGGTGTCTGCACACAGACTGTTCTGCTGGGGGCTAACCTGTGATAGATTGGTGTCCTGTCCAGGGGGAGTCAAATACTCTCATCCTCTCAACACTACAGAAACTGGAGATAAGTGCCAGCCTTATGAGTCTCACAGGCTTGAGAAAGGATTTAGCTTAGCTTTAGCTTAATAAAAAAAGAGTACATAATTCTAGTATGTCTATCCACATACTCTTTACCATGCACAGCTTTAATATATATTAATTAATCAGAAGAGAGAAGTGATTTCAGTGGAGAGCAAGTTTAGTGAAAAATGTTGTGTTGATGAATGCTTCCAGCCTGGGTTCATACTTTTAGTTTTCCTAAAATTAGTTTTGGAGAAATAGTTTGCATTTTACTTTCAATAGCTCACCATGAGTATTCAACTCCAACTTTCTCTTTAAAATGTCTTATTTCGCCTTAGTTGTATAAGGAGAAGTTAGATGTTGACAATCTAGTTAGGGCTGAAAGGGTTTATGAAAATTAAAGCCCTACATTAAAAACACTGGCCTAGCACAACTATTTTTGAAGCACTAAGAAAGAGAAATGGGAATATTCATGTATATTGGAGCCATGGAAACCCTATAAATTGTCTACCCTACATCCTCTCCTATTTCCTTTGGGTACATGTGCAAAAAAAGCAGCTTAGCTGTAAGCAGAATGAATAGTGTCTGTAAAAAGTGCTAATTGTGTTAACTGTACATTTAAAAATGTTTACAAGCCTCTATTTACAGACATGAATGTATTGTAAAGTAAAGTAAACAAAAATCAAAGGCAGGAATTGGCTTACTCCTATGCAAAACAATGGGGTTTTCAAACAAGTCAAACTGTCCTAATGAACTTTTCGTTGACAGCGACCATAAACGGAAGGTGATGCAAAATGGATAAATGTTAACGTCATGGTATTTTCAATGTAATTTACATTCGGTTCGATATCCTGCCAAAACATGTTGCTTCATTGAATGATAGTAGACAGAATGATCGTAAACACCGTCAATTTGTGTCAACATACTAGACTCTTTGTATTATAGTCTAGATCTATATAGAGGGCAAATTGCTACATTATCCGCACGAAAATCAGGATTAAATAACTGAAAAGGTATCGTATTTCAAACTTCTATACTATCGTTATCAAATCATGCTACTGTGAAACGAAGTTGTTGGTTCCGAGAAACATACACGCTCACACAAAAATTGAACACAATTAGTACTCGATTATTGAAATAGACGGTCGGTATTTTAAATTTGCATATAGTCAACATATGATTCAAAGGTTTTAATGAAGTACAATACTCTTAAGATTACAGTTTTAAAGCCTGATATTAAAAAACATCAAAGACATAGAAGAATTATTGAAAAAATATAATTAAAAAAAAACTTTAAATTGCGGAAGCTTTCCATATGGGATAACGGTTTGTCTGACTCTCCCTGACTCTACTACTTCCACAAGACGGAAAATGAAAACTGCCAAAAATGTATTTATCATTCGCAGATTGACCTTTTAATCAAACTAACGACGTTTTCTGTTCACACTTCTCGCCTTCCGCGGAATGAAGTGGTTTGCGAAGAGACAGATCGATTTTTCTCACGAATAATTCAAATTGACAGCCTCTTGGCCTCGGAAAGATCACACCACGCTCTGAAACGGCAGGGAAAACAAAACAGCGTAATGATAATTGACAGCGCGGAAGAAATCCAAACCGTATTGAGAATATCTGGTAATCCTGTCTAAAAGGCAAGTTACAAAAGAGTCGGACATATCATCTAGGTACTAAATTCAACAAACAAATTTGAGAAACTGTCATACAAAACGACAACAAAACATGGTATATGCCGGCCCTTCGACATTCCTGTACTTCGGAGTTCCTGTCAAAAGAATTCTCTCAAATATCATATCCTATATTATACCAGAAAGACGAGACCAGCGGGTATGAAACTCTTTCAAAAGAAGCAAATAAACTCGAGAATGAAAAACACACAGAAACGACCAAGGCTTCCTCGAGATACAAGGCAACCGTACCGATTTAATATTGTAAAACAAGTGTGAAATACATACCTATTTCTCAAAAGTTCACACGTGCGTACGTAGTAACGTCCATGAAAAATGTTACCGAATGAATAAAGCAACGTTTTCGCTTACTTGTGTATAAATCATTTGTTCCAACAAGTAACACAATGCTTAGCAAGTATAATGATAAATTAAGTTATCCATTCGTGTGTACAAATCATATTTCAACTTACGCGTGAATGAAAATACTGGCACGAGCCGACCAACAGACAGAGCTATTAGAAGCAAAACATGCCTTGAAGCATTACTAGTCCAAATTAATCGACTTGAGAAACATTAAGACACAAACCTTGGTTGTGACTCTCTCTGGAATCTCCAGTATTTCTTCATAGTCCTCTGGTGCCTTTTCATTTGAATTCTGACATGCTGCATGCGATTTCTGTTCCTCAGAATGAAAATTGAGCCAGTGGTTTTGAAGTTTTCCCGCACTTGGAAAGTCAACTACACACTTCGGGCAAATAAAGCCTTCTAAAGCCTGTGCTTGGGCTTTGCTCATACCATTAAGGCACTAGTACATTTTTTTTCAATCGCTTCTCATTCTAATACAGCAATTCAAGCAGCACAAAAATAAAGCAAAATCTATTAATATTTGGCGGGTTGCATTTCATGGCATAATATATTCACTGTGTCGTTCATTATTCATGCAAGCATGCCAAAAGTGCCAAAATTATCACGTGACTATCAGATGTTGTTATTGGCAAGGAATGTTCTGCGTATGCTTCCTTTTAGCGTGAGCTCCGTAAAACCAAGCGCGAGAAAAGAAACAATGTCAAGGGTCACTCACAAATATAATACTGCATATTCTAGAGTTCAACAAGAAAAAGACACTACCTAATATTGGCATCTTTTATTGGTTTATGTTTTCTGTAATCAGAAGCCGCATTTCCTTCGAAAAAGTGCTCCCTCGGTAAAGCCACCTCCCGTTTTTTAAGCTTTTAAAAGTTTATTTGCTTAAAAGAATAATTCTACAATTTATTACAACCAGTTTCTTTGTCAGCACGTCGGCGTGTGCTAATGCGAAAGAATCATGTTCAAGTGAACCGTACAAGGCACGCTTTTTTTTTAAATTATTTGAATCCTGACCTCATTCATTCTTGAGTCATATTTCCAATATTTAGGTGAACTTTTCTAGTATAAACTAAAAACATGCTCAAAACACGACAAAGAAGTGAACATCCGTTCTTATTTCATTTCAGTTTTTACTGCACTTCCGTCTCAGTTTTGCCGTCGAAAGATGCCAAAAACACTTTGAAAATCCAGAAATTTGAAAGAACGAGTTCGGGAAAAAAATACACCAAATATAAACTGCGCGGCCTCTTTTCACCAAAATTTCTCCGAGAAACGTCTAGTCCAATTTGAAATATAGTCGAACAGCGGCCGTGGGAAAATCGATCTGATAACGCTTAACGTCAAATTGATGTTAAGGTGGGGGGGAGGGTTCATTGGTTTAGGGTTGCCGTTAAAATAAAAATGAGAAAAAGCAAAAGAAATAATGAGAAAAATCAACAATTGATGTTTGAACAAGAAGTCGAAAGCAGCTGTTACCAGATTTGTTCTACTATCACTATCATATTCATTGACTCTTACAAGTGCAAACATCATTCTTTGTAATACACGGTTGTCACAACGTGTACCTGCATGTTCATCCCCTGAATGCAGACTACAGTATTGCAACCTAAACCGGTGCGAACTAACAAAACAAAAACAAATGTCCGGCTGCCGTCTCAAAAACCTACTGTGTTTTAGAGTTCAGGCAAAGAATCGGCAAAAGTATCGACATTTTATTCAAAGTGAACATGTACTAACATGTACATATAATACAAGTTAGGAACAACATATGATGCAAGTAGAAACAAAGCAAAATTGGTCGGGTTTTCGATTGACGATGGGTATAAATGGTGTGTGCATCGACCGAGAGGGTATATAATGTTGTGTTTAACGTGAACTGTGGCGATGCAATTTGGCTAAGAGTAACAAGAAATAGTTCGAAATATAGCTGGGTTTCGAATACCTGGTCGAGCACAAAATACATTAACTCAATGCTGGTTGTCCTTCAAACCTAGGCCTGAATTCTGACTTAAGGCGTGTTCACACCAGAAACGCAAAGGCCAGCACAAGGACATTCCCCTTCACACTTGAAAATTTGTGAAGCAAGAGCAAACGCAAATCTTCAAACTAGTTTAATTTAAAATTAAAGTTTCAGAGCCGTATAATTTCCGCTTAAAACTTGTTACTGGTTCTAAAACTAAATTTCACGAAGAATTTTCGAAGACAAAAATGCCTATTTTGGCGCCAAAGCTGCGAAAACTTTTCAAGATCGTTAGACATGTGTGATGTCACATGATTTGAAAGTTTATATGATCATGGCGAAGTGTTTGAGCAAATGAAAAAACTTACTATTCCACTGTAAACGCTAGCATAGAGCAGCTCCGAGTCCTTTTAAACCATGTGACGTCATCAATCGCCATCGTATCTTCTGAATTTTGTTCGCACTGAACGCACTATTTTGAAAGCTTGTAATGATCAAGTAAGCACTTCTATCTGTTTAAAGTTGAATCAGTAAGTGTTGGAAAGGCCCTAAGGGCTATAAAAACACCAATGACAAAATGGCTTCAGCAGCACTCTTAAAGTCTTTCTCTTTACAAATCCGTCTTTGAGACTGATTTTTAATTAGGGAAGGTGCGTTTTTTCCTGGGGGGGAGGGCTGGGGAATTTTGGTATTTTTCCAAAAAAAGTATTGACCTTCCCCTGAATTTTAATAAAAACTTCTGACCCCCCCCCCCTCCATCTTTAGGTGACTGACAAAAGTGCGACCCTCCCCTCACTACTAC
>JAOBRD020344371.1:7908-20782 GCA_027575215.2 Hydrozoanthus sils | reverse complement strand
AATTAGCCATCGAGCCCGAGCCTCAGTTTGTTCTTAAATTGTTCTTAAATTTTCGCCAATCTGAGCCTCGTTGTTCTCATAAAGTTGTTCTTATAAAAAAGAGCGTGTAGTGACAAGGGATACATCAGTCCCAGTGACCTGCATCAGATCCTAATATGACTGGATTCAGGTCTCAAAAAATGTTAAAAGAAATTTATATTGACAGTAACTAAGAGTGGCTGTCTGTGAAAGTCACTGGTGTATTTTAATTTTAGGGTTTTTCGGGGAACAACAGAAACTGATGCAGCGTGCTTTGATTTTGTTTTTCCTGTGCATGGTTTCTTGGTAATTAGCTTATTGCATACGAGTTTAAGGTGGAAACATTCGTAATCTGATGTGTTAGTTGTACAAAATTACTTCATTACAACTTTACTTTTATTCTAGTTTTTTCTAGTTTTTCTAGCTTTGCATACCTGCTAGTGAAGAACACGTGTCCAGCCGGGCCTAACATAAGAGCTAAATTATCAGTTGTCACGTCGTGGAAAGTCGATTTTTTGGCGTTTACAAAGTACAAATCGGGCTTCCAAATCTTGTCAAGCAGATGATAACTCAGATATATAGTTTTATTCAAACCATGGTCCAGCCGTTTGTCAGTCCATTGTTGGCGCAGGAATAAGTCAATTGTAAAGTCCTAGGTGTTTTCAAAGCAAAATTTAAATAAAGTATAGTAATATACTGTATCACATGCAGCTTATTTGAAAAAAAAAGTATATAGTATGAAATGGGCAGCAGCAAATCTTTCTGAAACTTTATTTAGACATATCCGCTAACGTCCGTCTTCCTGCTGATATTCGCGCCATTTTAAAAACAAAAGTCACCGAAAGGCGGGAAACTGAGACGTACGCACATCGAATTGAGAAACAATGGAAATCTGTTTTCTCAACATTTATAAAGATAAAGTTACTTTGTAAAAAAATTTCCTTAAATTTTTTACTTTTTTAGATTAACGGTAATTCAATGCTTTTCGCCTAAAAGCAACTGGAAAACTTGTTGTCTTTTAAGACAATTAAAATTGTTAGACTAGACTACTCAGCCTCGTTATAAAAGAAGTATTAGTTGTCACTTCTGACTTCGCGTCGTGGTTTAACAATTCATAAAAAGCAACACCGGATTGAATAACTGTTGATTGTTTCATACATATCATATCGTGAAATGTACAACATTAAAAGGAGATGAAGCACGCACCAGTATCAGTGAGTGGTAAAATTATTTGTATACACGAAGTTGGATCAAGTTACAATTTAGGACAGCAAGTAAAGAAACCCTTTTTCATTTCAAGATCTTGGTGGTTAGGTGGTATTCCGTTGTATGACTCAAATCCAATTCATACTTAATGAGAAAATGGAGATCTTTTAAGGCAGAGAACCACTATAGTACCAAGCATGGCGGATTACTTAATTTGTTAATATGCTGGGAACACGAATACGAGAGATTTTGTCTATATCGATCGATCGTTGAAAAGTATTTCTCGTGCATCTTTCCTTTTCTCACTCAAAATTTTACAAAAAATTCTTTTGAACGAAAACGCAAAACAAAATGTTCAATATTCTCTACGCTGCCGGTTCACAAGGTCTGCAGTGGTATGAGTCTTTTTTCTCTAAAACTACTTGCTATGACTTGTATAACTAACCATGTCTACAGCATTTATTTTGTCGATGGAGAGGACAGTAAAACCAACTTTTACTTTCACGGGATGCACTGCAAAAGAAAAGAAAATGTGACTGTTACTATAAATAAAAGGATGTTTGATGAAAAAATATCGTGCAGATTTTACCAACAAAAATGCTGCTTGAGCATTGTTAAATTTTACACTCAAGTTGGCAAATTTCTCATATTGCGTGACCAATGCATAATTAAAAAAACAACAACTGTACTCATTCCGGAAATTCCACAGCCCAAAACAGCTTCTAACCTTATTTTCAATTATACGAAACTTTGAAAGCAGTCTGAATTTAATCTTTGACGATTGCTTTCGGCCCCAAGCAATTGCCCATTTTATAAAAAAACTTGCACTCCAAAATTATTTTTAATGGGCATAAAAATTAGTTTGGGATTCCAAAAATCTTTTTTCTGAAGCAATTCATTTATTGATATTTGCCAAAAATGAGTAAAGATCGAGGGCGCTAGTTAATACCATGGAGACCGCCATGTTGCATTGACGTTTGACGTCACAACGTGAAACTGTCAAGGGAATCAGCTCTGTTGCCTTGTTCGGATTGTTTTATTGCTTTCATTTATTGTAAAATTATCCAGTAGAATAAAAAACGTTTTCCCTTTTTAAGCAATTTAAGTAAAACTTTTATTTCTTCGATAACAAACTTCAGTTGTGACGTCAGACGTCAGTGCAACATGGCGGCTTCCATGCTTTCCTTACTCATTTTTGCAGAATATTAATAAATGAATCGGTTTTGAAAGTACATTTTGGAGTTCCAACTGATGTTTTTAATTATATAAGAAAATAATTTTGAAGTACAGGTACTCATTAACACACAAGCTACCAACTATATATGAAAACTCGTGGAAAATACTTGATCAACTTCTCGTAACTGTACTATTTGCTATCTTTTAAATATTGTGCAATATAAAATTTACAAAGGAAAGAGATAAGACTGGGTGATCGTTCTTCTTAATATGCAAGAGATGCTTATCTCTAATAGAAGAGCTTGTCATATTAATCTGCCAGGACATCTCTTTCAACAACGAACAAATTTTTGGCATCATGAAAAACGATGGTTATAATGAATCTTGTAAGGGTAAGGAACAAGAATTAGTTTTCAACTCAGCACTTTGGAATCTAATGAAATTAAGGAAAGGATTTTCTTCATCAAATGTTCTACTCCAACAAATCAGTTCTATTTGTATGTGCTTAAATCTCTATATAATCCCCTCCCCCGCTTTTCAGTAATTTGCTCCGACGAAGGACTAAAACTCCTGGTGGCGAAAATCTGGCTCAGCTGAGAGCTTTAATCGTAAAGATCTTTTGCTAACAGGAGCTTCTTTTGTCGTATTTTCAAAAAACTAATTTCATGGCTTTTCTTCTTATTAGACGTTTAAATATAGAAATAAATACCAAAAAATGGCAGGAAACATGACCCAAAAAGAACAAATTAAACGAACACAGCTTTTCAAAATTTTGAATAAGGTTGCATTGGATTTGTCTTCTCAAGTAAACAAAGAGAGTTTGTATTACTATTGGAACCTTTTACAAAACACATTTTTCTTTGTCATGTTTTAGCCTTTCGCTGAGGTTAGATATCACGAAAGACGCTTTTGAGTGTGGTGAAGGAGTAATTTTTATTTGATGATGATGGCTGGTTCCTCGAGTCCGAGGATACATTAAAAGTTTAAGCCATACGGTAAGTATGGGCTTAAAACAAAACGGCCTTATTGAACTGTACAAGTCACCATTTTAATCTTTACCACTGTTTCTAGATTGTAATTGCAGGATTTTCTCATTATTCTGATATTTAGCACTAACCAATCCTACAAAAAAACATTTACTGGTTATAAAAAAAAGGGTAAAATGGTTTGGACTATAAACTACAGATAGAGAACAGAAATACAGTTCAAGCTTATGTTTTATTGATGCTTATCGACTGCCATTTATTAAACCTCCATAAAATATTCCAGGCTGTAATTAAACAATTTTGCGTTTCTTGTTATGACTGACATTCGCTTTATCGACTGCCATTTTTCTTCTAAGAAACAACATTTCATTTCAAAGAAGCTCTATGTGATTTTGTTTCAACTTGGCTCTTTACAAGCCTTTTATGAATTCTTTGTGCAAGAGCTATCCTATTGTAATTTTAATTTCTTAATGTGGCTTCCTTATGTCAAACATTTCCAAAGTCAAAACATTATTTTCTGTTAATAAGGTAAAACAAGGCGTAAAAGCACAAGAAATTATTTTAAAACAAACGTTTTTGCTCAACTTGAACATCTTCAGGTTTAGTTTCTGTTAAAAATATTAAGGAACTGTTTTTGATAAACTTAATTACCAATATATGATGTTTTGGTAGGCGAATTAAAAGTATTGAGTTTTCTTTAGCCTTATTCAGTCAGAAACGGACTATTGACACTTCTCATGGTTGAACTATTCACAAAACTTCCACAATTTAGTTACTGAAAACAGAACTTTTGGCAGATGCCGGAACACATGAAAGTGCTACAATTTTGTTTTTTAGTTTGGAAAGCAATTTACGTGACAGGTCAAGTTTGTCTCATGACGCCAAAAGAGTAGCCGTTGTTGTTGTTTTTAGGGTTCGTCTTCCTTTTCTCAGACTTTAAAAAGTATCATGGACAAGACATCTAACTTACATTTTATACACGGTATGTTTACTGATTGTCCATTTATTTCAATTTTGTTCATAAGCAACAGCCAGCTTCTCACTTTGCACTTTGGTTATTGACATTGTATTTCTTTGTAGTTTTCCAAAAGAGTAGCCGTTGTTGTTGTTTTTAGGGTTCGTCTTCCTTTTCTCAGACTTTAAAAAGTATCATGGACAAGACATCTAACTTACATTTTATACACGGTATGTTTACTGATTGTCCATTTATTTCAATTTTGTTCAATAAGCAACAGCCAGCTTCTCACTTTGCACTTTGGTTATTGACATTGTATTTCTTTGTAGTTTTCCTCCACCCCTTTACCGCGTTCTGTTTTACTAAATCGACATCCCTTTTACTCCATCTTACTTGCTTCCTGTGTTAGTCTTTAATTTGTAGATACTTTGTGAGGAGTGGGGTGGCTGTCTTTACTGTCACGGCTGGGTGAGAGTCCTTTAGTTGACTCCGGCAATCGAAACATTGTGCAAAATGCCCTCCGAAACTGTTTCAGCCGAAAAGCATACAAGTAGGGGTTAACTCCGCTGTGTAGTAGAATCAAAACCAGCTGCAAGTCTCTAAACCAATGGACCAAGACACAACTACACCTCGAGCAAAGATTTAGAAAGTAGATCATCGCACAAGCGGGCGAATAACAAATCATAAACACCAGAAACATAAACAGGAGAGCTTTTGCTGCCTTACTCTCTTTTGTTATCGTTTTTCTTTCTTTTCCCATCTCCTTACGGTGTTTTGCGCTCTTCTGAGCATCAGCTTTAGCAAAGGTCTTCATCCGCGCATTCAGTTTTCTGTATATACCCCCATAGGCAAACAACAACACCAAGAATGTTGAAATGACCGCCACGTTTGCAAAAATGAAGGCATAAAAGATGTATCCGAGTGGAAAGTAGACGAATGATAATCCAAACGACGTTACATCTATGAAAACTATTCCCAGTACAATCCGTTTGAAAGTAAGTTTTGTTTTGTATGTGTGGGGAAACTTGACAGCAATGTACCGCTCAGTTGTAAGCGCAGAGAGTGTCAGCAGAGATGCTGTAGAGAATACAAACATCAAAAAGTGGACAATCTTTATTGGGATGGACTTGACTCTTAATGCTTCGCTGTACAGGAAAGCAGCTGACAGAGGATCTATTACAGTTCCCACTAATAGGTCTGCCGTTGCCAGATTAAGAAATAGGCAATTGAAAGGTGTTCGAAGCTCTTTGTGTGGATCCAGCAAGATAGCGAGGATGACTAGTAAATTTGGAGGGACGGCGATGAGAGCCATTAACGCAAAGAGAGTTCCACTTAGGTAGGAAAGATGAGTCGGTGCTATGACCTCTGTACAGTTTGGTCCGCCAAAAACCATAGCTGACTTTTTCAGTTACTTCAATCCCTTATGCGCTTGCTGCTAAAGCGAAATTGTCTGCTTTTTTGTTTCTCGCTTAAATTGATCTGTCTTCTTCGAATTTCAAAAAACACAAACAAATGACGCACTACAATACTCTGTTTAGTTACTTGAAGCATTTTTACCACCTGCACACGATATGAACCCGCTAATACAATTTAATTTTTATTTGGTTCTTTATATCATATTCACACCTTCTATAGCATTACATTTTGTTAATTGATGGCTTAACTTACTAAATTAAGTTTCTATGACATTAAAACATTCATTAATTTGAACTACTCTTTCGTTCTTGGAATCTTAATTTAAAAACGAAGAATTTCAGTCTTAACTCTTTATTAAAGATTTTGAGAACCGTTTCAAATTAAGATTAAACTTAAGAGGGCAATCTTGTTTCTGTAGTTCCAAGATGACTGCAAAGGTTGTTTTATGAGAAAGTTTTGAACTTATTGGCAAAATCGCAACTCAAAAGATTGAAAATAACAAGTAAATTATTACAATTTATAGTATACAGATGTGTTAAGTTATCTGACATTAAGATGAAGAATACGTAATCGTGCTGTGTAAAATACTTGCTTGAAATATTGTTCCAAAAATTAACATTTAATAAACCTTAATTCTTAGGCCGCAGAAAAATACAAATTGTAACGTGTAATGTAAGTTTTGTTCAGGCACACAAGATTCAAAGGTGTCTTTTGAAATCTTTAACTATTGATAAGTGAATGATCAATTTCATTAACCCAACAATATTTTTATTCGATTCGATTTTATTGACATTTTCACAAAAGCGATTTTGTTCATCAAGCTTTTTCATTGCAGAACTGGTTTCGCTCCAAAAGCTTATTTGTCTTTTGTTACCTGAAGGCCTGTGCATTTGTTTCTGAAAAGACATTATTTTGTAGGTAGTACTATTCTGTGCCGGGTTTCTCTGAACAGCTAAACAAATACTATACTTAGTTTGAAAATTTATATTGTTTCTAAAAAACTATCGCTGTTGCTCGAAAACTGTAAAACCTTCGGGGAAAGGATTGTTTATAATTATCATCTAAGCTATTTGGAACAGTTTCAAGTTCAAATTCAACATCATATCGCAGAATAAATATACATGACAACGTCTTTTACTCACGGCCATAGTTCGGCCTAACTCTTGGGTCGTACAGCTTTAAGCTCAGTAGGTTCTCAAACAGTTTCTTGATTGCAGTTTTTTCTTCCCTGGAAAAAAAATGGAATTAACATTGCTATTTAAGATAAAATACCAGTTAACTCGAAAATGGAAACGAAAGTTAATTTTTCAAAGTAAATCTTCTTGAGGAAAGCAATAGTAATGGCGCGAAATAACAAATGAGGTTCGTGTCAGAGTGAGTAGAATTATGCAGACATTAGCAGGCAAGAAATTGATAACAGGAAAATAATTATGTAACTACAAAACTCTTTGCAAAACTTCATTTTAAATTTAGTGACAACAACTGAACATTAACTCCCAAAGTAAGAACAAAATACTGAGTCAAAACTGACACTAAATTGAAGACAAAAGAAAGGTTAGTGTCATCAAAGAGCTTCGATATTTCCTAAGTAACAATAATATGATTAAGTCTTGCTAGGAATTAAATCCTTGGCAGAATCGAGATGCAACTACGTCCGGGCACTAAGGCGAAGTTTTTTCACTTTTTGTGCTCCACATGTGAACTATATATAAAACACCGTTCCATCCTTTAACACTTTAAGACAGAGTTACAGTCAAAAAACACTTTCTGCCGACTTTAAATGTTTTGCTGATATCGTCGTCCATAGTTTAAGATTTTAAAAATCCCTTCATATATACGATCGCAGATTGAATGAAAAGGAACAAACCGTGAATATTTTCAGGGTTTTTTGGATGAGATTTTTAAAAGGAAATAATAGGATTTGTAATTGGTAGTTATTAAGAGAAACTTCAGTAAAGCATGGGCATAGCAGGTAAAAAGTTAGTTTGAAAGCTGATATTTGATAGAAAAACGCCAAAACATCCACAAACAAATTAATGCTTCACTTGCACATGGTCAGGAAACACGTTTTGGTACTTTTTTCAAAAATTTTCCTCTTCAAACCTCCCTCTCAACTCTTTCATCATCACGCAAACTTTAATTATAATGCCCTCTAAAGAACAATGAATACCCATGGTTTTGCCTTATTTGCCTTGTGGTGTGTTCTTTTCAAGTTTATAGACCTAATTTATTTGCGTCATGCCTACAAAGCGGAAAGCGTGCGCTTCAAATTTTCAAATTTGTTAAACTAATTTGCTCGATGTTTTCCGGCAGTTCAGAAAAATGGTGAGCAACAAGACAAAACAAGAAATACCACAAACAGACAATGTTTTTATAGTTATCTATATATCTAAAAAACTAAGACGGTGGATGTTGATCATCCAATAGCTGCTTTGATAAGGTGTTTGCGATTGACAAATCGTCGTGTTTCTTTCTGATTTATGCATTACACGAGTTTGTTCTCCAAAAAACCTATATTCGCATGTTTAAGATACCTGTTCAGAAAAATCACTCATGCACTGTTTTCGTTGGCAAAACAAGTCACTGATTTCGCCGTTCAAAACTAAAATTCCATTTTTCGCTCCATTTTAAATTGTGCCATACAAGTTACTTCATAGAAAGTGCGGTGCACGGGGTTTTATTCACGAGGTGTTTGTGCTAAATCCCGAACGAGAGGTAGAACGAGTGAGTGAGGGATTTTGCATAAACATCGAGTGAACAAAAACCCATACAAAGCACTTTCTTTATTGTGAGCTATTTATTATAATAATCACGAGAATTTTCATGGAAACAATAACGCTAACGAAAACCGTAGGTTGCGCCACTTCTTGAACGTTGCTGACTGGTTATACTTCTACATGTGAAGTTAGCTATACGCCGTGCTTATTGGTTGTACAGCCATTTTTGATAGAAAAAATAGAGCGGACTAACTTCTACAAATAAGCTTTACTCAACGAAACTTTTTTGCTTTCAGTACTTTTACTAGTAAAATACTTAATACCCTTGGGAGCTTATTGGTGCTGTTTTGACAAAACCGAGAGCAAAGCAAGATAGATTTCAAGTTAGATTTCGCAAGAACACCTTCATGTGGTCAGTCACTAAGGAACTGCTCAACACATTCTAGGAACCACCTCGGAGGCAATTTACGATTATCTGCTTAAAGTGTTCATAGCGGCAAATCGCGTGCCTTTAGTTTCTGAGTAAACTTATCTGCTCTTAGCCAGCTTAGAGAGATCAAGATGTTATTAGCTGTAAGAAATAAATAAGAAACCACTTTAAAGTAGTTAAGCAGCAGGGTACACTATTAGTCAAGGTTCTTGCAGCTCAATCTAAGTCAACTTTCACATTGATCTTCTGTACATTTCTATTTCGTTGTAAAATTAACTTTATTGCAGCTGTTTTTTACGGATATTGATCAAAACAAAAGAGAAAAATCAAGTTTTAGAAAAAAAAACTCTCCAGAGATTGACCAGTAACGTTTTCTTTGTTCCAATTTGCACAATTTTTTCTCAACTGGCCCTTTTTATATCTTTTGATGCTTCAGACACAGCTTAAAGTATTTAGTAAAGTATTTGTTCCCTCCAGTAGCAGTACCTAATATAGATGATAATTTTTTTTAATGTGGCTCTTTTTACCAATCTCGATGTATCATTCACAAGACTATATTTCAATGGTCTCTCTGAATCAAAACATCTTTCAAATTTTAAACACACTGTCTATTATCAAATAGTGTTATACATCATACCCTTAAAATACTGCCAACCGGTAAATTAATTGGTATGTGCAACAGGAACTTTGTAATAACCAAGTGAAGTCGAGATACACTAGAAATAAATGCAGACGAAAAGTGCAGTTGTTTCAATCTATGAAAACGTGTTTGTTGATGACTGTCTGTTAGTATGCACTTGTATAAGAGTGTTCGTTGTTTATGTGGGGCCTTCATAATGAGTGTCAGGCTTCGCAGCTCTTTCTATTTCAAGAAAAATTAAGTAAGTAAGTGAGAACAGACAAAGTTTTACAATTGTTTTAAGGGTGCCATGGACTAAAGAACGCGGATTAATGTTTATCTTACCTAGCACGCGACGTAGCTCTCTTGGCACCAACCACTACAGTAAGAAACAGCACTTGTATAATGATTTGCATCGCGATCGAATGCCTCACCTTCAATGACAAGTTACAATTTCAGATTAATTTCTTTTCTTTTCTGGCATTCAACAAAGGTCTCAAGAAAGGATTGAATGTGATTGAAGTAAGTATTGTGGGATGTCGGCAGGTGCATCATAAAATTTCGTCATCATACAATCAAAGTTGCATAAATCGCGGTTCACCGACAACAGGGGAAAACACACAATGAAATAATCGATTATCTTATTGTTATTTTTTAAAACAGTAGGTGCAATTTGTGCTCGTGCATCTCATTTCTGTATAAAGCTAAAACGATACGTCTTCAATAATATTCTTTGCAGCATCTTAATACCTTTACGAACCATCCCAACTAAAAAGCCTAAAAAATAAACATAAAGCTACTAAATGTTATATTGCCCAAAATCTGAAAGAGTGGATTTATTTGGCTCGTCCATTAATAGTTGTCCGACGCAACGATTTACTTTAAAAATATGAAATTGATTACTTGCACTTTAGTAGACCCATGCTTTAAAAACAGCTTATGCTACAAATGTTTTTGTGAGATAAAGGTTTTAATTTTAGAATGCATTTTAGTTATTCATGTTTTAACAAACCGGAAATTCGTTTTTTCATGGAAATCTCTGTGACTGTACTTGTAGTATTGGAGTACCAGCTCTATTTAACGCCCGTTGTTTTGTTTTTATCGGCTTGTTTTCTCTTTATGCTGTATTCAAAGACACAATACACGTAATCATTAATATTTTATCATGCTAACACGCAGCGCTACACATATCAGGTTAACAGAAGATTGGATGATCAAGCTGAATTGAGCCTGAGATGTATGACATTAAGATGTCTTTGATTTAAAGACTGTTCTATATTCACAGCGTCTTTCTCAACTTAACATGAAGGAGTAACTATTGTCATATAAGCTCGACTGTTTTACATTACATTGCTATCAGATTTGCAAGTCTTCTATTCCGAAGGTATCCCAATAAAAAAACATTTTTGCGCGTATTCGTCTTACGATTAAAAAGAAACTGGTGAAAAATAAGATGGTTTTAGATTCAACCAGCTAGCAAAGTAAGAAAATTCTAAAAATTCTCACATTTATTTTTGGCCCTCCTCAATACGTCGTTAACAAACTTTAGGGAATCTTAAACAAAGTAAACAATTTTTGAACATGAAAACAAACCGACATGCATAATTCATGTACCACACAACCGAAGATGAAGTTTAAGTATTTTGCCGTTGCACGCAATAACTTCCCGATACCTTGATACAAGATGCTAGGCAAAATTTTCTCCATATATTGTATTTAAACAAAACATAAATTTCGTGCTGCTAGCTATTACTAACATGGAATATTCTAAAGCAGTAGTCAACTAGGTGTCGATAGTACCTCGCAGCTGGGAAATACATACATCATTTATCACTAGCACTTCGGTGAATATTTCTTAAATGGTTATTAGGAACTTGGGTAGTCTCTACTCGTGTCGGTATTTGTAATTACCTTAATTATTAAATATTTTAGCAAGACAACTACTTAAAACGTCATGGTTAAGTTTAGCTAACTCACTTGCTTTAATGAGTAGCGCAAGGGCTAATCAACTTTCGTCTCGACACTCGTAAAACAGAGCGTACAGGGAAGTAAGATGTGTCGGGACAAAACACAGCCAAACGCCTCCTCCCCTCAATAACTGAATGATTTTGGTCAAACTTGTTCCATTTCCCAAGTGACTACCAGAGCCCCAAGTTGCGTCACAAAGAACAAGGCGTTCTATACTGTAACCATGCATAAAACAATAGGCGAGTTTTTGTTTACATTTTTACCTCATCAGCATGCGCACTCTTCTTTTCAATTCAGCTACGGAAACAAAGCTTCTGAATAATGAAATGTTTCTGCAGAACAAACTTTCCCTGAAAATATGAGATTGATATGTCGAGTAATCTTTCCGAGATATGGTTTTAAAAAATGGAAATTTTACAAAGAATGTATGGCTCATTATCGTTCTTTCTCCAGCTGTTTTGCATTTTTTGAGCGGTAATTTCTTTTTCGAAACTACACTTATAGAACCGAAAGTTCGGTCACTCATCAATCTTAAGTTTTAAAATCAGTTATTGTCAATCTCTGTTCTTTCTACCTCTTAAGTTGTCAGCTAATGAAGCAGAATGTAAACAACGACGTCAGCTGAAACTCGCCTATAAGCTGTGGCGCCTCACTTGGGACTTGCATGGAACATCACCCAATGATTCTAAATAAAAATGGTTTGAAACAAATTTTGGCGAAGTTTTGTGGCCTAATGACTTTGTTATTAATGTATAAATAATGACGTTGTTGTGACACCACTGTCATCGTATTATGAAAAGCGTGTCTTTCTGTTTCTCTTGTTTCACTAAATTGCACGAACAACATCAGTCATTTTTTCCCAGACGTCACACTGTTGATAAGTACGTTGACTGCATGTTTCGTAATGATGATACCGGTTAGTAAATGTTCAGCATCATCACAGGTTTCATGTCGTTAATTTCATTTGAAAGGGTTATATTTTAGTCGTTATTGATGATAGCTTAATCGGCGGCAGGCCTAAAGTACAAGGCTTGTTCTAAGGCTAGTGTATGAACTTAGTTTAACATCCATCTTTCCCAGGCTCCGTCTCACGACGAACTAGACGCTCTAATAGCGTGTAGCCGGAGCTACACTACACAGCAAAGAATCAGAGGCTTGTTACAACAATCACGAACAAGACTGCAATCAACAACACAATCAAAAAGAAAATATGATTGACAAAACTATCTATATATGACGCAGCGCAAGTTATAAATAAACTTATCGTTGTGATCAGAGAATCAATTAACGTCTGTTGAATCTGTCGAAAAAGAAAATATGATTGACAAAACTATCTATATATGACGCAGCGCAAGTTATAAATAAACTTATCGTTGTGATCAG
>JAOBRD020344264.1:0-20787 GCA_027575215.2 Hydrozoanthus sils | reverse complement strand
CCCCCCCCCCCCCCCCCCCCCCCCCCCCCAGATTGGAAAGAAGGAGCTGAATAGAGAACTTGCGGTAATACTGTTTCATGTGTTTAAGGCACATGTCAATACGAACGGTAACAACTGAAGACAACCCTGGCCAAGAAGGAACATCAAAACAACAAATCAAAATATGATTAAAATAAACACAAATAAAATCCTTTATTGCAAAGCAAACAGTTGTGCCATCAGATTCACTTGAATCTTGTTTTCTAAGAATAAGCTTAAGAATCTAATCATATATTAACAAAGCATATTACAATAGGTATAAACTCCAATTAATACAATATATACAACCAAATTTAAAACCAACAAATGAACTTTCTGCAACGACAGACATGATAACTTTAATTTCTAAATAGAAAAATACATAACTTCTAAATTTAAAACACTTTTAACTTCAAATCTGACCAAAGCAAATTGATGTTAACACAATACGGAGAGCCCAAAGTTGTTACATATCCTTTTTAAATTGCTCCCTTATAGGTTTTATCTAACGATGGATTGTTTTATCAAAACGCATTTTAGACCTTGTTCGTAGGTACAAAAGCAACACAACGTAGTTAATACTCTTACACGGCGTTTGAGCACTTGCTCAAATTCTCAAATATCTGCATTTTTTTAGTTCCTCGAAGTCTATTTCGGCCTCAACGTAGGGCTTTACAACTTTCGTCAGTAGAACTATCTCGTCCTGTTTGACCTTCCAACACGACAGTACTTCGTCAATGCTAATAGCAGGAAGACTTCCTACTTCGTTTTCTTGCTCTTCCAATAGCTTTTTGTTATTGTTGGAGACCACTTCTCTCGTAGATTCCCGACTTCTCGTTCTTCTAATTTTTTCTGTTGCCAACTCACCTCTTCCTCCGATGGTTTTCTCAGAAAGTGCATCAAGACTTTTGATACTAACCGTTTCGGAATCACTTTTGTTCACTTGAGCCGAAGTTGTCTTTATTTCGAGTTGATTTTTCCCGTCCACTATTGTAGGTAGCTTCGAAGTTTGAGTCACTTTCGATCTAACGAGCCTTTCTGAGCTTTGGATTTTTATGACGGGAGTTTTGCTGGAAACTAGAGTGTTTCGCGATTGAACAACGTTTCCAACTTTTCGTTCATGCTGTTTTAAATTCTTGTTGTTTAGCGCAATCTTGTTTCTTTCTTGTTCAAGATGTTCACTCGAAGCTTTTCGTGTTTGATTTGACGAACGTATGATATTCCATGACTTCTGTTCTGCCTCAATTTTGTTAAACATCTTTCCGAGAATTTGCACCCCTTTTGAAGTGTGCCTCTTAGAATTATTCGTGGAGGACACACGTTTCTGGCAAGACTCCTTTAATTTCTTCGAGATTTCTCTTGGCTTGCACGAGTTTGCATCCTGCCTCGCGAGTGGATGTGGTTCGGGTTTACAAGTTTTGAATCTTAACATGGCCTCTTCCTCGATCTTCTGCCCATCAAAGCTTGCTTTCAATATTTTGGAGAATTCTTTTTGCTCGTTACCATTAAACAGCATTTCATCTAACTTTCCGGAAGAATGCGATGAGTTACAGTGTTCGAGAATTGTGACAACCTCTGTGAGGACATTTAACCAAGAGCTATTAGCTAGTTAACGTATTAATATTGCACTGTTTATAGGCAGAGTTTTGCGCATTATTTTTAACATCACGACCTTTCCACTTGAAATATTTTGCATAAAGATTATACTAAACTTCAATTGCACCGCCCGATATAACGCCTGTCCATGGCCACTCAATCAACATGTTAATTCAACTCATTATCTCAATGCGCATGGATGGGTCGTTCAAGAGAAAACAAAGATGGTTCTTTGATGAAGAGAAGGGGTTGTTTCTAGAGTAATCATGAAATGCAAGGTTTTCAGTTTAAGCTTTCTGTCAAGGTTTCTCAGTCGGCAAAAATCTTTGAATGATGGCGGATCGGATCTGGTTGCTCCATTTAATTTTTTAGACGGCAACGTTTTTTCTTTGTCTTCACAACCTAATCGCTACTGTTTTTTTGAATTTGCTTGTTTGATTGATTTTTTAGCTTCTGTTTTCGGGCTTTGTGTAAATAATTAAGATTGGCATTTTTTGCGATTGTTTATTTTTGTTGTTGTTAATGAAATACTTTTGTTTCGCAAAAAGTAACAGACAGGTTTTCGACAAAAGAGTAAAAAAGAATGAAGGGAATTTATCTTGTTTGTAAACAATAGCACCTATTTCTAAATTGCTACACACTATCGTCAAAGATTAGTTTTTGTAAGTTTCCTTAGGTTTAAACAGAAGAGTTTAAAACAGCATATACTCAAAAGGCAAACAAACATTTAGTTGGTTTTATCTTTATTTACCGACACCTGTTCAGCCTACCCTCTTGAATGCCTATTATTAACAGTGGGACCAAAGGCTTAAGGGCTGTCCACCGACAGTACGTGTGGCAAAAGCAGGCTGCACAAATTATAGTCAGGATGGCCGAGTGGTTAGCACTCGTGCCTCCCACCTCTGGACCCGGGATCGAATCCTGGGTTTACATGTGGGCTAAGATTTGTCGATCTTCTTCTGACTCTGAAGGGTTCTCCGGTTTTCCTCCCTCCTCAAAGTCGCCTTAAAATAATGCCAAGATATAATATGTGACGAGCGTCATCAATTACCCTTGTTAAATGAATATAAAAGTCAGTCGCATTTCCTTATACAGACTGAGCCCAGGTCGCAGATATTCTAAGAGCCATCGTTCTAATATTCGAGCTATTTTAGACTTGTTTAACTTGTTGTTGCAGCATGAATGCGCTCTGTAAGGGTTTCAAAGAGGGCAAATATAGAACAAAAGGCCGGCTTCCTCAAAAGATACATGTTTGACCGCGTTCCGACGCGCTCGCGGCGTATACAAAAGAAAATAAAAGAATTCGCATGTCTACTAAAACCACGTTTGAACTGTTATGTTTACAAGCATAAACTGTAAATGTTGCTAAAACTAAAAACACAACTGTTCATCATCAGGATTCCAAAGCTCTGTGCAATTTCACAATTGGTTTCAGCTCCATATCAAATCCTCCAGCAATTGTGGAACAATGTAGGCGGAGCCACCCACTTTGTGTGCACTGTAATTAACTGCATGATCATGAGCAGCGTAAAAGCAAGGAATATAAATGAAACCGTTACTAATTGTGAACTTGTGGCACACGCCCTATTCTTAATAACAATACGCGCGTGCATACAACGTGACTAATTAAGAACTGCGTATGCAAGAAGTGCTTTATAACTCAGCTGTATTAATATTTTGACCCTCCATTCCATAAAGGCTAAGAAGATGTAAAAGTTTTATATTGTTTTAATATTTGGCACTCTATAGCTAGTGTCTGGATTTTTCATGCTTGTTGTTGTTTGCGTTATTGATTTAGTATTTTAATTAAAAGAGTACTGACAATTGGAGACTCCTTATTTGGACCGCGGGCCGCGATGACGTCATAACGAATGGCGGTTTCTATGATTCAGCGATTTCTAAAGTCGTGTTTTATTGGGAACAACCGTTTTTGGTTGGTTGAGTTGGTTGAGTTATTGCGCGTTCTATTGGGAAAAACCGTTTCGGTTGGTTTGGTTGATCAACCATTTCAGCCAACTCTGACCCTGGTTGAAAGGGCTGAAAACGTTTCAACGGAAAAAGGTTGGAAAATTGTTCTATTGGAAATTTAAACCAAAGTTAGTTTAAAACCAAACGAAACCGGTTTAGGTTAAAACGGTTGGTCCCAATAGAACACGACCTAAGTTTTTATGCGGAAAACTCTGTTTCACTTTAGGATTCTGCAAAAAGGCTATTATGGAACCGCTTAAAGCTAATTATAAAAGAACCTGAACTTTTCCCGAATTGAAAAAAACATTAAATATTGCACGTGCATTCATAAATTGAAGTCATGTATTTATCGGTTGGCACACAAATATACGCTTAGTGTTAGCAGCCGTAGACACAACTGTTTCGGCTTTATTGGATTGAGGCTTGTCAGCACAGAATAGCTAACATGCTAACAAAACCGCTGTTACTTACACGCATTTTTTTATAAGAACAATTTTATAAGAACGAGGCTCAGATTGGCGAAAGTCTAAGAACAATTTAAGGACAAGCTGAGGCTCGGGCTCGATGGCTAATTGATTTTTAAAGTTCGCTGAGCTTCGATCTTCGACTGAACAATACAGAATGAATAAGAAATGCTTCGTAGTTTATAATGACTAGAAATCGTCTCGGGAAAATGGCTCGGCGAATTCGTTTTTTAACACATGTATTGCAACACCTGTGTGGCTTAGTTTTTATTCGATTTAAAAACATATAGAAATAAGAATCACAATCGGCCTCGGCCAAATTTACTGGTTCTTATAAAAAAAAAAGAGTGTAGACTTTGAAACTTGCAGCTGAATTTTGTGTGCAACGACGATGTAACCAAGTTTCACCAGGTGCTGCACCGTGTGACATCAAAGGTTGAAACTTGTTCGGAAAGGTTGATTGGCTTGCATAACTTGGCACGCCAATTTTTGCCACTTACTGCATTTTGGTTAGTTCTGGTTAGTTCAAAGACGCTCTTTATAATTATCGTGAACGACTATAAATGACTGTTTTTCTGTCACCCGAGTTAATGTAATGACGACAATACAAACAAGAGATGCTTTATCTTGTATGCGCTCATATAGCTTCTTTTGCGTGTTTGCAATTCTGAAAGTGAAATTATAGTTTGAATAGATCTTTTTAAATTCCATTCAAACCTTTCAGTTTATAACTAGTCCAAAGAATTTAATGTTCAGTCAATGTAAAAGTAATTTCGAGGAGATTTTAACTGCAAACGAAACATACAAAATGCCGAGAATTGTACAAAGTCGATTCTTGAATGATATTTATAGCGTTCGCATAGTGACTTCACATAACATCTACAATTAAGCACTTGTCCCCAAGTATCGTTGTAAATTGAAAAACGATTATATATGAGTAGCAGAGTTATAAGTCCATTCAAATTAACGATTTCCTGAATCGTGGGACCAATATTACAAATCTTTGCTTTATTGTTCGTTGATGAAAGAATCAAACTGCGTTTTCGTACGGATGAACAATGAACCATTATACGGCGATGAATGCATCGCAAAAACATGGACTGTTAGCACATTTCTCTTTGTTATATTTGCTGTCCAGACTTTCAAATGAAAAATAGATTAACCAACTTTTCAATGTAATTGTAAAAATATAATTCAACGCTTTTCCGGAGTGATCACTTTCTCTAACTAGTTGCCAAAGTACCTTGTGAGATCTTGGAAGTGAACAAGCCATAAACTCAATCTGAACGTTTCTCGTTGAGTAAACGACAAGATGCTCTCGCCATATAATTTACAGGTTTTTCGGGAAAGATTAAAATTCTGAGAAAAGGCAAGACAAAAGAACATTTCTTTTAAGTTTCATTACACTCGTGTGTTAAATAATCTGGCTGATTTGGCTCGCTTGCCATAAGTGAAAATTTATACTTGCAGTTGCAAGGAACAGTGCATGGTGGCCAGTGCGACTCAAGTGAACGTAGAAGCCAGCAGTCTTACAATAATTCACAACTGTGAGAGTTTGGGCATAAGATAGAGAACACAGAATCGCCTATCAAAGGTAAATCAAACTGTAAACTTGGTACAAGTTCCATTGTGTACGATCCACAGTTATGTTCAAGAACAGAAAAGCCGAAACAATGCGCTCTGAACAGCTTAGAGCTGTCACAGCTTCTAATACTATGGAGCAGCTCCAATACGAAAAATATTACAAAGCAGTGCAAAAACAAATGCGAACTGACAACAAACTACGGTCCTATCACAAAAACAAGTTTGTGGAACAGCAAAAGGCGAAACTGGGAAAAGAACATGATGAAACGATTCAAACGCCTGGTAATAAAGGATCTGAATACTCTACACACTTGACAGAAGACACCAACTCGAAAAATTTCGCGACCAAACTAAGAGTGAAAAGCGAGAAAATGAAGTCCTCGTTACGGCAAAACACCAGGTATTCACCAGTCCAGAACATCTTGGACTGCAACCGAAACTTGGACAGTAAACCACTCTCAAACTCCGTGGCTCCTCCCAACCAGGGGAGGGGTGGGGGCGAAAGCGATGTTGATTCTGGCAAATTATCTATTAACTGTAGGTTTGGGACTATCATTGGTCAAAAAACCTGGAAAAGCTCTTGCCATCTTGTCGCAGGGCTCTGTCAGCCGCCAATAAACGCAAGCAGGAAGAAAGTGGTAACTTTTGCCGAAGACGCTTCATCTGCTTCCTCAACTACAGCCGATATGCAAAGAGCAACACAGTCTGAAGAAACGGAATCCTTCGCTGAGCAAAATTTTTTACCCACGTCAAGAAGAAACCAGAATCAAACTTGCGCAATCAAGAAAAATGAAAGAGAATTTGACAAACTGTATGGAATTGTGACGACTGAATATGTGGGCGGTAAAACGACGGTCCAGAGCCGATGTGATGGCCCGCACCCAAACTGCCAAGTTAAACCTAACGCTGAGAATGGACAAAACACTCAGTTGGGAAAAGGTGTAAAAGTTCACAAGCATTTTTCTGCCAAGACAAGAAATATAAAACCAGTTCGGGAATGTTCGGTTTTACAAGAACTGCCAACGAGCCACACTAAGAAGACGACACTAAATAACAAGTGGAAAACATACGAACTTCACCGAGTAGCCATGGACCAATCGAAAACTTTTACGGAAAACACGGCCTCTCAATTTGGCCACGAGATTAGTGGCCTACGATCAATAGATAACAAAATTACTGGACATTCGGCACAGACTATTCCTATTCGTCGTCGGGAAACCATTGGCACCACAATCAAAAGACAACAAACGTTTGGAAAAATAAAATACGATTCAAACGAAATCCGAGAAACTACAAAAGGATACCGCAAGCCGTCTCTAGACGATGGCAAAAGGAGTAATGGCAGAACTTCAAGATTGTTTGAGAACCCGAAACCGCTCAACTCTGTCAAACCCACCGTGTCACGCTTGCAGCTGAAGAGTTTGTCGTACGAAACTAAATACGAAACAATGGCCAAAAACACAACAAACCAACCAGTGACATGGTCTGTACTGGGTAGAATATTAGGGCTGAAACACAAGCTGAGAAATAGACGAAATCGCATCTTCAGGCCAACTAACCAAGATTTATTCCACCCAACTCTTAACTCGCTCCGCCAGACACATTTTGCTGCATGGAGTGCAACTAAAATTTCTTCGTCTAGCCTTTGGGCTGATCTAGACAAGTGTAGGTACTTGCGACTAAAGCAACATCAGGAATTACCGGAAAACAATGAACTTATAACAAAAACAAAACGGCTTTCGCTTTAACAAACACCAAAGAAAATAACGGGCAAGATGATCGAGATCAGCGTTAAACAGATTATGAAGATGCTGAAACTTCAACTTATAATTTGAATGTTCAAAATGAAAAATAGAAAACAAATATACCGAAATCAACGCTTTGTGGTTGTTTCCCTGCATTACTTACAAGTTTCCTTTCACACAAGTACATATACTACAAACTAAAACTGATGTTTCATTTATAATTATCATCTTTACACAGGATTACAGTAAGTTTTCTTACGATTAAGCAATAGAAACAGATTAAAATTGCAGCGGAATGGGTATTTACCCTATCAGACGAGTTCAGTTGTACAAGTATTGGTAAATTCTCCCAACAGAGCCAAAACTTTTCATTCTACAAGTTTGGGAAAAATTTACTATTTGTCTCCAAAAGTTCTCTCTATTTATTTGATTCTTGACCACGAGCAGTCCCAATTTTTCCTCTTTAGTTCGTTGAAGCTGGTGAATCAAAATGACGGCCAAATAGTCGTGCAAGAACTGGGATTAAGACAAAAAATATAGTTCTCTGGCACCTGCTTGGTTTACTGGTTTGGACAAACTAAAGTGGTAAAATAGCGACTGTTCATGGTCTAATTTGATTTCAATTTCCTCTGCACCAAACGTGTTAATTTGTATGTAATATTTAAGGAGAGGTTAGAATTGATAAGTTTCTAGATATTCGATACATCAACATGTCTACACTCAGAACTCTACAGTCTTGGCATTTGTCAAGAAACAAGTTGTAAATAAAAAATTCTGTAACTAAGGGTTTGCATTACAGAGTACATTCAATATACTGGAGACTATGACTGCCTTGTTTAGTCAAAAGTTATGAAGTTTGAAAGTGATTCTATGATGGTTCTGGTATCAGTTAAATTCAAAATTTCTGCTATTGCTACAGAGAAAAGTTTTTGTAAGAACTACAACTTAATTGTGCAATCAAACTAAACAAACTATAGTTAACACTTCATTTTGACACAAGTTCCTGGAAAAATAGTTTATGCTTGCATCAGTAATAGAACTTCTAGTACACAGTCCCACAAAGTTCACAGTTGCATCAGTAGAAAAACTCATAGTAGCCAGTTGATCCATACTCGGTCGCAGGTCTGTTTCTTCCATGGTCCCTAAACCCTCTATCTTCCCTAAACCCTCTATCTTCACGTCGACTCCCATGCCTGTCATCATGGCGACCATATCTGAAACAACCACAACAAACGTTGGCACTCAAAAAGAAAGATACAAAAATTACTTACTATTAAACAAAGTTCCTCTGCAGGATCATTTCCTAAGGAGTCAACTTTTGACTTTTAGAAAGTTTAAACATAGTAAACATTTCAAGAATTTGAGCATCAAATTTACATACAAATATTCAACTATGCTACCAAAATACAACTGATACACTACTAGGTTATGAACTAAACCAAATGATTTTATCAATTAAAAATTTCAGTGAATTGGAATATAAATGCAGTTTTAGGTAAGATAATAAAAAAAATTGTTTGCAGTTTAAGCTTACTAGAAACAAAATTCTTCTTTACCCTTGTACACAAGAAAAACTGGTTTTATACCATTTGTAATTTTTTTTACTATCCAGGAATTGGAAGTATGGTGGTAAACAAAGTTTGAGAGATTGCAAAATTTTTCATATGGCTTCAAAGTTGTTTTACTTCTTAAAAATTTTTTATTCCATCCTACAGAATTAAGTATAACACTAACTGCCTCAGTGCCTATCATCTAACTAGGAAATTACCAATTAGTTTGATCTTTAGAAATTTTATGCTTACAGCTATACTCTTTGAAATTAACAAATTTTAGTAAAATTGGTGATTTTTACTGGGCTACCTGTGGTAAGCCCAGTCTTAATTTCCCATTGTTTTTCCTTGGTTGTGGTTGTGGTCATGGTTGTCGTCGTTGTGGTCGTCATCATCATCGACCAGACAAACTTTAATCTCAATATTTATTCCTAGCGACCCGGCTCAAGCACATTTTTGGACTCTGGACTCACAAGATTCGATTCTTGCTCAATTGTGGTGAGGGATTGTTGGGGAAAAAATTTAATTCTTACAGTCAAATTATTTACAAACGCACACTATGTTTAGTGGTTGACTGACACTAAAAGATGGTCATGAGTGTACATGAACAGCTCATTTTGCAGACTCAAAGAAATATCGAAGCAAACAAATGAGATACTAAATGAGAAA
The DNA here is from genome assembly GCA_027575215.2 of Hydrozoanthus sils. Lineage (NCBI taxonomy): Eukaryota > Metazoa > Cnidaria > Anthozoa > Zoantharia > Hydrozoanthidae > Hydrozoanthus > Hydrozoanthus sils. The sequence goes on along the minus strand of JAOBRD020344264.1, from coordinate 11,193 downwards.
CTCGCAAAGCATCTAAATGAACTTGCTTAGATGGGAATCCCAAATCACTGAGTTTAGAATCGAGTTCAGGTTACAAGTGATCAAACCAGCTTGCGATCACCATTTTGGATTTTGCGGAAGAAAGATTTCTACGGCTGAACGAGCAAGTATTTTTTACACATTTATATGGTTGTTTTAATTAAAATTGCTTTTCCTCGATTTTGTTTAAATCAATAGTCAAGTTGTAGTTGTTGAAATATCAGTTTAGTTGAGTTAATGTTACTGAGAAAACCTTGTGTGTCACCAGCTGTGATTTATTACATTGATCAGTATCAGTGAAAACAAAAAGAGGTTTTGGCCTTACCTGACTTGGGCAATTACTACTGTATAATTAATGAATTTGAAGTATATTGAAGTAGAGAATATTCTATCTCACTTATCCTCCATTTGGGATAAGAGTATGAAAAGTGCCAGCAACTAGTCTGAACTAGTACATTTATAGTTTAATAATAATATACAATATTGTTTATATCTTGTTTATCTGCTTATAACATTTCTTATTTCTGCAAAGATGAGGTTGTCTTTTCTTGAAAGAAAAAAAAGAAAAAGAAACATAAATTGTTTCAAGGGAAAATGAAAAAAAGGAAGACAACTCAACTCAACTCAACTTGACTCGGCCTCGAACCCTGGCCCTACTGCTTTTAAGGCAAAGGCCCTAACCACTAAGCTACAATCTCGCTGCCTTACTCCTCATGAAAAAAATCAACTAGCTGCTTTCGCCCAAGTAAAATGTCTCTGAGACCTTGTTTTAAATTACATTTCATGCACTTAAGGTTAAAAAAATATAAAAGATAACTTTCTTTGTTTTATAAGATTTTCTTTCTAAAGCTGCAAAGAAAACAATTTAGTATAACTAGCAAGTTCAGAATCGAACTCGATTGCACTTTGAGAAAGTTTTTGCGTGTCTTAATAGCTGACAATGAAGCGGCATCTGAAATGGGATATTTAGACAGGCCTTCTGATAGGGTGCGATAAAAAAATGCAAATTGTGCAAAATTTTCAGGGCAGATTATGCGATTAGAAAGGCCCATTACGCGAGAAATTATGTAAATTATTCAATTTTTTTTCTGAGCAATTTAAAGCTTGTTTTATAAGGTTTCAGAAGAAGAAAAACAATTTTCTGTTGCCCAAAGACATTTTGAACACAAATAATAATAAAGATAATTATGTATCTTGACATTAGTTGGGATAAATTCAAACTGAGGTCTTCTGCACTATCAGTGCACCAATGTTAAAAGTTGAAAGGTAACAGCTAATATGCGACTAAATCAATGATTAATGTTGGTACTCTTGCATGATATAACTACTTTCTTGTGCTTTGTTTTTATGTGCAATATTTTATTTCTGAACACAACAAACTGGCTTGTTAAATTTATTCTTTGGATTGGAGATGGTCTACAACAAATTATACAACGAACAAAACACCAGTCCATCTGTACCTTCGGGATACTTTCTTGCTCGATCGTGAGCTGTCAAATTAGGTGGAAGTAGGAACTTGCCTTTTTGGTCCATAAAACAGCAGGCATTTTCATTACAAACTTATCTATGAGTACGGTTTTATTGGTTTTCAACGAAAGAAACTACATTTTGCCAAACAACTGACAACTTCACGAAGGCAATTGTGTCATCAATCTATCAGCCATTCAGATTGGCTAACCTGAACAATGGACTTGTTTGTGTTACACCAATAGGCAACTCTTTAAAAATGAGACTCATACCAGGCCCCCAACGAGCAAAATAGCACATTTTATTTACAAAATCGAAGGTGACAAACGTTTTTTAGGCTTTTCAAGGTAAATCATCCTAAAAATGACATGTTTATGCAGAACTTTTTAAGAAAATTGTTTATTTATGGTTGATTTTGTGAATAATGTGCATTCTTTTGAGAATCTAGCAATTTTTTGTGAATTGTGCAATCGGATGCGATTTGAGGTCGATTGTGTGAAATTGCACCATCGCATAATATCAGAAGGCCTGTTTAGAGACAGCAGTGATATACCATGTAAACAATCACATTGATGTATCCATAATGAAGTACAAACAAGGGCTACTTGATAAGCAGGTAGCAAAGTGATCGCCTTTACTGTGTCTAGTTTAAGATACAGAACAACATGCAAAACTTAGATAAAATAATATTAAAAATTTCAGAACTGTCAAAAATGATGGCAAGATTTTGAGAACTAGCCATAAATTACCGAGACTCTTTTAAGAGACCATTTGCTACCCCTTCCAGTGTGAAAGCGTACTGTGTTCTGATGTTCTTTGTTTTATATCTGCTTTTAATTAATAAAATATTGTGCATGAAAATAGCATAAAATTTAAAACATTTGTACATGCTCTTGTGTTCTTGTTCAGTATTCTAAAATACATTTTACTCCATTAAATGTCACTAATAAGTACCTTTTTTTCCATGTTTGTTCTAAAAATACAAATGTTTGTTGGTTCACGTTAATGATTGACTACTTCATGCAAACAATTGAATGAAGGTGCAATTGATTGTGTGTCTCTATGCAAATTAAACTATTGTTTGTCTCTAACACACCACTGATTGTCCTACTATGATCTTTCTTTTGCAAGATTGAAAGTAAACTTGTTACTTTTGACTGTCCAAAGGTGCAATTGTTTGTCTGTTGATACTAATAATTGAATGTTGCTACAATGCTAACAACATTATTAAAAGTTTATTCGCATATATGAAGTTCATGGAAGTGCTAACGAATGTTTCTTCGCCATATAGTTTCAACTATTAGTGTAAATGAATGTTCATTTTGGGTAAATGAACAGCAAAAGGTGTAAAATTACACAATTTTGTGGAAGATTTGACCTTAACCTCATCAAGTGTAATCTATAACTATAAGATATTAAAGTTTTGAAAACTAAATGTTTTGTAAGCTAATGAGTGCTACACAAAAAAGAAAGACTTATGACATAAAAATACTAACAAAGTTACAACTTATACAGGTTTACATTTAAAAACAAATTTCCATTCTAAATGCACTTACCGATCTTCCCTGCGATATGGAGAATATCTTTCTCCATAGTGGTGGCTACGGTCTCGATCATATCCACGCCTTCCCTGATCTCTATTGTCATAGCGACTACCACGATCTTGACTGCGCCCTTGATATCTACAGTGGTTAGAAACTTTTTGTCTTAATTCAACTTATGTGAATTAAATTTTATTAACATTTGTGCTCAAACCAGAACATTAATTTAAAAATATCTATAGGCTAAAATATATGTAATAGAAATTATTATAAGAAAGAAACATTTTTGGTCCACTTAACCATCTTCAGGTTGACCATCCACAACCTGAAGATGATTAAGTGAGGCAAAAATGTTTTTTTTAAAAAAAAATTATTTTAATGTTTATATTTTTTAGCCTGTATTTTTAATGATAATCTTTTATAGAGAATTCAATTTTAAACCAGAACAGCTTGTTTGGTTTGCAGTTGGTAACAGTTTTCATTTGTGATTCTGTAAATAATGGGCTAATATTTGAACCATCAGTGTTCCATGTACAATTTTAAATTAGTGAATCCCAGGATAAATGAATGAGTAGTGACAGGGATTGACATTCGTCACACACCAAAGACAAAAACTAGACAGCATTTTCAATGGAGTGACCGCTGGCCTACAGGCAGGTGAAAGGCATCAAATAGACAATTGAATATAATATTACATGATAGAATACAGATAATTTTCAAGCTTTGTACACAATATATTGTAGTATTGTGTGATAAATAAAGTAATCATCGTCGTGAGATGATGGGAAAAGCTGACGTTTTAGTTTTTTTTAAAACAATACATCCAAGTTTGTACACAAAATACATGCCTTCAATTTTCATGACAGCAAAGGTAGAAATGTAGCAAGAAACAGTGAAATTGTTTGAATTAGCTATGAAATTATAACTATTATTATTGGGATGCTGCAGTGAGCATTCAACTACTCTTTACGTCTTTTAACATGGGTGTCAGAACCAGGAGGGGGAGAGGGGGCTAACAACAGCAACTTTTGAATAGGAATTTCAGATATCTGAAATTCCTATTCAAAAGTTGCTTTTGTTTTCAGAAAATTGGCGAGGGAATTCTTCATTTTTCATTCTGATTCATTTATATTACCGTAGCTGAATTGTTATACCTGATATATGAAATCATATTTCGCTTGACCCAACGTGGTATTTGACAAATAATAACTAAAACATCGAATACCCGTTTGTCCGAAGGATGGCTAGGAACACATAAACACGACTTATTTAATATTAGCCTGGCGTACTAAATCGATGAAAATCGTTGACCAGTCGCACTTTCTGTGTGATCTTCGATTGATCATCGATTGACAGATGCCAATAGATGGCAATTAACCAAGTTTTATCGACTATTCGACTGATTTCCGATCATCGAAATTCATCGATTTAGTACGGCGGGCTTATAGTTATAGTGACAGACAAATCGCAACAAAACTACAAGTCATTGTTAGTATTGTCTGTGGATTAGAATACTCAGTTTGGACTGAGTGCCAACTCACAACTTTAAAATAGCAGTAAATTAAAAAGTAGCATCCAGAAGAAAGAAACTGGCAAGAAACCGCAACTGCATCAGGCGTACAGTTCCCCCAGAGCGACATTTCAACTGAAGCACGTGGACTTTAATGTTGATCATTTAGGGCTTCATACCTGTCCCTGTAGCCAGCGGTGAGCCAGTCTGTAATCACTGGCGGTGGAATCTGAGACTTCTTCACTGTTTTCATGTACTCTTCATCCTCTTCTGTGTAGCGCTTTGCAAACAATTTGTTCAAGTGTTTCACGGGATCTTCTACCTCGGCGGCGGCCATTTTTAGATCTCAGACTGAAAGCTGGGTAGCCACCTTCACCAAATATGGAAGATATAACACAGGCTTCCCAGTAAGGAACCATAAATCTGTCTTGAAATATGAATGCTGACGTGACGAAGTTCTATTGCATTCATAGTGCAATTTGTAAAAATTTATAACCAATCAGAGCGTTCTAAGTTATTACTGCATTATCTGAACTGTGTGATAAACTTGCATTAACTCAGCTTTGCGAGCCGTTTTATTTTTATCACTTAAAAATTCGAATTTAAAATATTCCTTGTACTTTCCTTTTGGAAAGGAAAAACTTATAGAAACCTAAAACTGTGAACACATTACACATCGAAAGATATCATCCACCGCGTGCAACGGTGGTATATACTGGCACGACTGATGAGGAAGTAGTGGCGTATAGTTACAGATCAGAGGAACCGATCATGTGACTACTTAGCAACGCCATGGTAACCCTTCACCTTAAGGCGATTTTTGTGGTATATAGCTGTAGCCTCCTCAAGTATCTTCCTCTCTGGGGTCATGCCTGTGACATCTGAAGAGAAAACTAGAAGGGAGGGGTGGGGGATGGGGGAAGGTTTTGAAAACGATTTGACAAAGAATTGACGGATTGCGCGATATATTTGCGATTCATGGCGTTCCCTAGGAACGGATCAAAACAATCAAATTCGCGAGTCCGCGAGACCGTTCCTTTGGGAATAAGCACTGTTGTTGAATTGATTGAAAAAAAACCCCAAACATTGCCAAACATTACATAAGGTGCGCGAAAAGCACCCCACCCCCACCCCCTTCTGTGAAAACAATGCATGAGGATTGCTGCATAGCCAGGTTACGGCCTGTCACAAAATGGCGCGCATATGGGAACTGATTTCTAACGTCTGGTTTGCTGCATAGCCAGGTTACAGCCTGTCACAAAATGGCGCGCATATGGGAACTGATTTCTAACGTCTGTATTTATATAAATCAGTTCCAATGTGGTTCTTTTTGTCTATCACCTGCGTGAACACGACAATTGTATAACCTTGTTGTTTGATAAAGCAACAATCCATCAAGTACAAATATAGTCTAAGAAAAGGTTTCTTTTGACAACTGAGACGGGAGCAGGCACGGGTTTCCAGATGAAACCAGGTGCTGCCACCTTAATCTGCGAGATTAAAGAATCTGACTGTTAAACAGCTGACCAGCTGACACATTAATTGTCCACCGCCTCCTCTCCCCCCCCCCCCCCCTCTCCCATCCCGTTTCCAAACCGAGGGGAAACCTCTGGTTGGTTTCGTCGGGGTTCTGCCCCTGTATATCAAAACTGTTTTACTAGTAGTCTTTCGATCATGATGATAATGACATTTTGAGGAACACATGCACACAACATTTTTTAATTTACCAAACATGTTTCGCCAAATTCGACATTACTATAGTGTCATTTTCAGTGGTGCAAAAGAATGAGCCAGTAACAAGAATATATAAAGAAAAACTTACAATGACAATGCGGTGGTTTGAACAAAGGAAAATAAGGAATAAGAAAGATATTATCTTTATTCCTTTATTTGTCTTTGTTCCATTCACCACGGTTATCGCAATTTTATTCTCGGCTAAATATATTCTAGTTACACATGTACACTCATTCTTTTGCATCTCCAAAGATCGATGACACAAGCAATGTCAAAACATGTTCGGTAAATTAAAAAAATTGGCACATGCGTGTTTTTTCAAAATTTTCTCTGTTTTGCAGTAGTCAAGATCTTTTGATTAATAATGAATTAATAATGTGATTCTTGTGAAATCTTACGCCTTTTCTTTTTGTTACTTTTCCATGATTCATGAACAATTACTTGTCAACGATATCTAGAAAACTGTTTTAAGAGTCATTAGGATTACACTCTTTTTGTTTGATAAGAGCGTCGAACTTTTTGACTGAGGTTGAACGTTCTTGGATATTTTCGGAAAATCAGCCTCAAATGTTCTTAAACATGTTCTTAGAATATTTTACTGATTTAGACAATATAAATGATACATGTACTGTATGTGGTACATTTGTGTTTACATTGATTTGCACATGTACTTTGTACTGTATCAAATTTCAATATACAGTAGCTGCAAGAACTGCTATTTGGTAAATGGAAAAACATGTGATGAAAAACTGTTATCTGTGCAGGCTTACCACCCAGAAGTGGCTTGTTGTATACTGTATTCATTGATTTTTGTTAACTGGAATACACTAGCGAATAAAAAATATTACTTAAATGTAGTGCTGTCAATCTCAGTGGCCTGGGATCGAGAGAGGAGAAAAAGTGAGAGAGAAAAAAAAGTTATATCTTTTTCTCCTCTCGTGTCTTTATAAAAAAAGGTTTTTGTAAAATGAAGAGTGTAGTGCTTACAAGACATATAAATAGGGCAATATATGTCTCGTAAGAACTACACTCTTTTAATTTTATAAAAACCTTTTTTATAAAAAAACATGAGGGGAGAAAAAGAGAGATCGAGAGAGAAGAAAAGATATAACTTTTCTTCTCTCTCACTTTTTAATTTTCTCCTCTCTCAAACCCAGGCCCTCCTCTCTAGCTCTCTCCCCGTTTTTTTCTTTCTCCGTTTCGCTCCCTCTTTTCTTTCCCTAAAAAGCCCCACTGAGATTGGCAACACTACATTAAAGTAATATTTTTTTTGTTGCCAGTGTATTCTAATTAACAGAAACCGCTGAATACAGAATACAACAAGCCAATGAAATTACTTATTCAAAAATATTCAAATAAATATTTATGGTTCATGCAACAAAAATGCCGGATTCTTGCTCAGTTTTGGAATATGTTCAAATCGGAAGCAGAGAGATCCTAAAGAGGTTGTTGGAAGAAGGGAAAACAAGAGAAATTTAAAGAAAACGCCGTCGAAAGTTGCTTTCGAATCTTTCAAGCCAAAACAAAGGAATTTATTAAAATATTATAATATAAACGTAAAACAGGTGGGCGGAACGGAGGTGTGTAGCCGGCAGGAGAATCAGGTTTTTCTAAGGCGGCCTGTGATTGGTTTAGAAACGGCGGGAACACGAAGAGGATTGTGACGTCATCTACCGGTCATTCGGGTCAAACTGCTTGTAAACAAGACGGCCACGTTCAGTACGTTTTTCCTGTTGAAGAAGTAAAATCAACTTTTACTACGCAATGGCTGAAGGAAGTAACTTGGAACCGCCAAAAAGTTTTAAAGAGTTGATAAGTGGAATTCGTGTTTTGTTTGAAAATGATAATATAAATGTTGAACAGGTTCAGGCCTTTATGGAGGGCTACAAATCAAAACCGAGTGAATGGTCTTCTTTCGCAATGTTTGATCCCCATCGGTACGACGACATGATTCATCGGGGCTAACTTTTTTTAAAATCTGCTATAAAGTTGTTACTGTGTTTAACGCTTCAAACGTCTTTGCTTTTAGTTACACAAGGAACCTTGTTGACGAAGGAAACGGGAAGTACAACTTGATCATATTGTGTTGGAGTGAGGGCCAGGGAAGGTATGTCAGATTCGCTTCACTTAGTTAACACCGGTTTAACAGAAACTACTGAGAAAGTAGTGGTAAGTTATTCTTTAAACTAATTTTTATTTTATTTTGGTAGTAGGTTATGGCCTTAAATGTCAGTATCCAGCAGCCAGCCCGAAAGTATTATAATGAGTTGCAAGCGGAAGGTTTTATCGCGTTGAGCAGTTAGGTTTCTAAAGACCGTGATTTGAACAAGTTATACTTACAAAGTCCTGTTCTATATATATATATCATTATCGTTTCTACTTCTTTAACCAATATATTTAAGCCTCTTAACTATACTCTCAAGTTTAGGCAGAAATCAAAGATTGAACCTTGTGTACAGTTGTGCTTAGTCCAAGGGTAATGAAAAAAAATGTTCTTGGCCTTTCATTGGAGCGTCTCTCCTTATCTTCTTGATCGGACGTGCTCCCATGCACGCAAATAGATTAAAATATAGATCTCTCTTAAATCTTTTATATGCATTTTGTGTTGATAGTTAATTCGGAAACAGTAAGTGCTTATGATAGGAACTAATACGTAAAAGTCTGTATATGGTCAGAGAACCAAACCTCACTCGAGATTTAAACCCTGCTTTTCTTTGTCGCTAGCTCTTTATCCTAAGAGTAGCTTGTTATGAAATTTGTCAAATCTTTCAGATTAGATTCAGATGTGTTTTTTTTTTTTATTTTTCCGTGAACTGATTAGGATATACTGGTAGCCAAATTTCTGCCCACTTGGTTAAAGGATTTGGTACCACATTTTTTCAATTTTTGAAAGGAAAATCAGTTCAGCCTTTGAGAAACGTCCTTGCATTGTTCTCTGTTCATTTTTTTAACGAGTAGTTTGTTTGGCCCTCGTTATGATCAAGGGTGGTAGGGGGAGATAAGAATGACTCAAACAGGTTTGAGTATTTCACGTAGTTTGCGTAGCCGCTGTTGTTTAAGGGGAGAGATCAAGGGTCAATTAAGCAAGCTGCCAATTAAAGTTGAACACGCCAGCCAATTTTCTTTTGCTGGCACGTCCAATACGGCGGCTCACTCTTTCCTCTAAAAGAAACAACCGCTACACAAACTATATTCCACGATGAAACAGTTTTTACTTAAGAAAAAAAGTTTAAAGAAACAATCTACATAGCTTAAACATTTTCCACTGGGCTTAAGGGAATACCTGAACCATATAATAAAACATATCCCTCTCCCACTCCCAAATTAAACTAATGCTGTATATTTACCCAGGAACCAAATTTACTTCAGCTAAAACTCTTATTACTTAACTTCTTGAACACTTTTTGCTTTTTAACATTGTGATCAGTATGTGACTGTGTTACAACATTGACCCCTGACACTGCAGGGGTTCCATAAGGGCAGGTCACTGCAGGGGTTTCATTAATAAGGGCAGGGCTGCAAGGCAAATTGACAGGCCAAAAAACGACTTTGACAGTCTGCATTAAGATTCCAACCAAATGAACAAAATAAATTTGAATAAATCTAAATGCAGGCCTGCTCAATGCTTACATGTTTTTGTACTCCAAACCTTAATGAAACCCCTGCTAATGCAACATATGAACAGCATGTGGTTGTATTAATATTGAAGTTCTTTTACTGAATGTACAAAATGTATTTTCCTCTTGCCAGCTCGATTCATGACCATTCAAACTCACACTGCTTTATGAAAGTTCTTGATGGGAAACTTTCAGAGACCCAGTTTGCTTGGCCAAGTAAAAAAGATCGCAAAAAATCTATGAAGGTTCTTAATACAAAAAGTTATGAAAAAGACGAAGTCACTTATATCAATGGTAATGTACTAAAAGTTTATTATTATATTTAATGTTTTTGAATATATATTGCTAATGTAAATCGTGTATTTTTAAGTACATATTTAGTTTGTTTCTACAACTTTCTATGCTATCATGATTTTATGTTTCATTGCTTTAATTTTAAATGAGATTTTTTTGTGTTTGTTCTATGATTTTCAAGTAAATATGTTACAGATGTATGGATTTTTTTACTTTTATTTTTTTATTTTTGCATTTCTCAGTTAGTGGCTTTCACTATTTAATATGACTTCAGTTTGTTTTATCAAGACTTCTAAAATTCATTGCTTGTAAATCAGTTTGTTTTAATGTCTGATGTAGGTGTGTAACATTTTGCTCTGAGTTTCCTGTGGCTATAGCTAGTCCATTATCCGAGAATTTTTTTTATTGCACTAAATTAAGTAAACTTGTCCTGCCTGAATTTTGTCCTGCAGACAGTGTTGGATTGCACAGAGTGGAAAATGTCAGCCATTCTGATGTTGCTGTGTCACTTCATGTCTACATTCCACCAATTGACATTTGCCAGACATTTGACCAGAGAACTGGCCACAAGAGAAAATGTCAAGTCACATTCTGGAGCAAGTTTGGTACCCGTACTCCTTTCACTCCTAGTGATGATGTAAGAAACTTAACGAGTCTCAATTAAAACTTCAATTTCTAGAAACCAAAAATGCTTTTAATGAAAAAAATTAGCTTGAAACAGTTTACGAAGTGACTTCAATTGTTAGCTAGTCTGTAATGTTTACTTAGGGACCATTCATTTTTTATGGGTAGGAGGGGTGGTGGTTTTAAATAATCTCTCAAAAATATTGCATGCCCCCCAGTTTTCTCTTAAATTTTTGAGTGCCCCCTCAAACCACTATATATTTTTCTATGACCTTTCTCCCCCCCCCCCAAAAAAAAATCACCCAAAACACCAAATACCACCCTAAGTAACAAATGTGAAACATACCTGCAATAGACTAGGGAAAATGAACCATTTGTTCTAAACCAT
>JAOBRD020344162.1:4507-20788 GCA_027575215.2 Hydrozoanthus sils | reverse complement strand
GACTGTCTTTGTTCAGCAGGATAATAAAATTCACTGTCTCTATGAAAACTTTATTCGTCGGATATCATGTCAAAAAATATTCAAAAACTGTTTCCAAATGTTAACGCTTTATAAACTAAGACTTGCAAAACTAAAAAAAACTGAACCTTTTGAGTTTAGTCGTCTTTGCTTGTCACGAAGTCGCTGTTGGTATACTTGACCACGGGCAAGATCGTAAAATTCCGCCCGCTCAGGGAACCAACCAGATTGCAGGATTCGTTTCATCTTGCCCGCTCGCGCGCCGAAAAAAAATAACTATAGTTATGCTATGCTTTAGGGCCCGGTTGTTCAAAGATTTAATATAACCCGTGCTCATGTTTCTTACGATCTGTTAACTGATTTCGCTTGGAAATTTGTAGTTATTGAAATTCTGAGCAGTGTTTGAAGACAAAACAAACCGTTCAAAGAAAAAATATAACTATTTTAAACTTTTCCTTGATTGGCCAAGAGTTAAATATAACCGACTTTTGAACAGCCGTGCTCCAACGCCCTAAAAACACATATCGTGTCACTTGGTTAAACCAGAGAACCAAACGCTTGAAACAATTAAAGTTATCATATCAGATCAGACCGAAAAACACGTAACCGGAAGCTCTACGGCTGAAGCAGACAGAAGTGACAAGTTTCAGATTTCCTGTAAAAATAACACCGAATAAACTAACAATCTTTCTCATCGTAAAGAAATGTTCGCAAACTACCAAATTTCTTTTGCATTTTTGAAAAATGTGTAATTTTATCTCAGTTACCTCAATGATCGACCATTATCATTCACGGCAAGTGAAAGGAGGCAAATCAAAGCCTTTTAAAGTTTTCATTTTCAAGTTAAAGTCGATCGAGCAAAGCGAAGCATGTTTTGACAAGAAGCGGAAACTGCGTTCGCGAGACTCAGCACAAAATATCGGACGCTCATTTGTTAGTTTAGTCGTACAAAGCGTTTTTATCAAATTAACTTGTTCGTTTTCACCAAGTCTTTTATCGAGAGCGAAAGCGTGGCTTACTTAACAATTTTTTTGTCTGTTTCAGGCCTGATTCAAGAACAAACATCTAACAAATTGCCTACATTGGCAAATCAATTAAAGAACAATACTAACTGCTCAACTTTTTAAATCATTCTTACAGTTGTGGCTTAACACATTTGCGTGTCAACGATGAAATTGAACAAACTACTTTCATGCAACGAATACAAGACGGGCCACATGCGGATTTTCTTACAAATTATTAGACGCCGCATGCAACTAAATTCGGGTTTATCTGAAACTATTTTTACTTAACTCAAATGCTCCCAAGAGTTCAAATCAGTTTTTTATCGACCTTAGACTTCCTGGTTAATCGGAGACAAAGAACAAAAGAACTGAACAGCTGTTTGGCTTATCAAATAACAATGGCAGATTGTCGGAGTTGCTCACTTACTCAGCCACTGGTTAGGCATTTAGTTGCTATGTATTATTCCTTTTAGATTCAGAAAAAGTGAATCAATGGGTCGCAACTTAGATTATGGTAATAGTTTCTCAGATTTGTTGAAATGACAGCTAAACATCTGACAGCGCCATTAAGAATGACTATATGTGATAATATTTGCCGAACAGGACAGGAATGAAGTCACACTTCATTTTACACCCCTCTGTTCAACTGATATTCTTTTTTATGTTTAGTTGCAACGCAATATTGGAAATAAAACTACCGCAATAAGTGTCAGTGTCATTGTTAAGGGAATGAGGGCCGAAAAAACAGTTTTGACGAGTTTATTCGAGTCTGTCTCGACAATTTGTCTCTTTGTATCATAAGATAACAAAATAATGTGAATACAGATTTTCTGACTGTGCTTTGATTTGCATAACTGACAGCCCTTGCTGAAGCTCGTGGTTTAAGGAACATGTACTTAACAACATATTCCATTTGACAAGTATTCTGTTTGGACATATTTGATTGTTGTTGTGAGTGTACCATTTTAAGAGTGCTTTTGGTAATTAACCAAACTGCTTCTGATTTGCTAAATACTAACTTTTGGTCAACAAATCCTAAAGCTTTTAAAAACATTTCGCGCCAATTTGACAGTTGAGGATGTGACACAGTTCCACCTTCGCTAATCGTCTTTGACATGTGACCCAAAAAGCGTTATTGTTGTTGTTCAATCAATTTCCCGGCCAATCAAACGACGGGCCTTTAATTTCTCTGAAAGGCTCTCTACATGACATTCTCGGACTGCAAGTTACGCGAACAGTTGACCGAGAACGCAATCGCTGTAAAATAACAGGAAAATAACGCATGCTAAATATTCTGTTTAGCAGTTGCTTGCCAGGGGTTTCGAGGTCATGGAGTCTTTTGATAGTGTGCAGGCAATGAAATCCGAAACTACAAGCCTTGTATTTTCAGCTGAGCAAGTTGCTTGCGTTTGCGATGCTCTGAGGCAAGCTGGAGATGTAGAAAGACTATCGCGTTTTCTGTGGTCACTCCCTCCCAACGAGTTACTTAACGGCAGTCAGAGTGTTTTAAAGGCGCGAGCCTTTGTCGCTTTCCACCAAGGACGGTACCGAGAGGTATTCTCGATTCTCGAGAGCCATGAATTTGAGATGGGTTCACATGACATGTTGCAAAACATGTGGTTCAGGGCGCACTATTACGAGGCCGAGAAAATTCGAGGCAGGCCACTAGGAGCTGTGGACAAGTATCGCATCAGACGGAAGTATCCTCTGCCAAGGACAATATGGGACGGCGAGGAAACCGTGTACTGTTTCAAGGAGAAATCACGGCAGGTTTTAAAACAGTGCTACGAGTCGAACCGTTATCCTTCTCCACAAGAGAAAAGATTGATCGCTAAGCAAACGGGCTTGAGTTTAAAACAGGTCAGCAACTGGTTCAAGAACCGTCGACAGAGGGACCGAGTTCCTTCATCTAAAAGGTGAGACTTAATGGCGCTTTACTGCAGCTTTCTCTGATTTGCCACTTCAATTAAAGCGCTCTGTGTCTGTATATTCGCTTGCTTGTAACCTTTTTGGGGGGGAGTCGCGTAAAAGATTAATACAAAACAAAAGCCACTGTTAGTACATAATCTAACAAGTCCTTTTTTCTATTGTAAGTTGAGTTTATCAATGCTTAACACCAAATAGTCGAGTTATTCCATTTTGGGACAGTTAATTCGCATTTGGTATTTTCAGCATTTTGTTAGATCTCGTAATAATCGATTGCTCAGCTGTGAAGTTCTGCTCTATCGAGATTACAATGGCAGCAGTAGACACCCTTCAACATAGTCTTTTCTCAGTTTATCTCAAAGCTTCAGCGAAGTTTCCTGTTAATTCGTGCCAGCATTGCAGAATTGACTTCTCTGTTATGCTTGAACTGTTTTGAAGTTAAGGGATATTCAAACAGCTGATTGAAATTAACCGTGCTATATATACAATGAAGTTATTTACCTTTCAATTTCACACTCTCGCACACGTATCAAAGATAAACTTTTGACTGTTTTCGCGTCTCTTGTTACAGTGATGAATCACCGAACGAAGACGGAGTAGTTGTTGCAGCCGAGCGCAATTCACCAAACGCAACCCACAACACCTTTGACCACAATGGAAACGAGCAGCTCGGTGTTGCTCATACGCTATCAAAAACAGAGGATTTGCTGAACGCTACGTGTATATACAACGCCGCACAACTTGCCGTCGCCGAAGCCGCAGTAAACGCAGTTCAGATGGTGCAACTGGACACTCGTACAGTGACATGTAACGGGGAACTATCCGAAGATAACAACATGCCTGTTAAGAAAGAAGTATTGTTATCGTGAACTGGTCTTTTTACTTATTGAGAAAATTATTAAATAAGATAATAACGATCGCTTTTTTAAAGAGAATAAGCCAAGGACAGCCCCGTTTGTTATTTTTTACCAGTCTGAAACCAGATATTTTTCATGCAATACGTCAATTGATTAGAAGGGGACTGGCTGTCACAAGTTCACAAGTTGCGCTAACAGTTCAGATCGCCTTCGCGTAGCGACATGCTTCGCTCTTTTTAGGAATCAAGCACTTTAAAAAGTTATGTACAGAAAAAAGAAAGAACACAAGCGAGGAAAATGCATCTAGAACGAAAATGTTCAGTTTTATAAAGCGGAAATTCTTGCTTAAGCGTTTTAAATCTCACATATTATTCTGTCGGCTTATAAACTAACGTTTTATCGCTTGCGGTTTTGTTCTTTTAAAAAACTTTTACACTTAATTTGGGCCAAGAAAATTAAGTATTACAAATACTTGAAAGTATTTTACTCAATTCATAGTTGAATTACAGTTTTTACAAATTTATAAATATATTAATGATACATAGAATATATTGATGTCGAAGTGACTGGCCGTGAATTGGACGCGTGCATGAACATGAGTTTGAACAAATTTTTACAAAATACGTATATCTAAGATGTTTAAAAATTTTAAGCCGGTAGGATTTTTTAGGAAACGAAAGTTATTGGTTACGTTTTTAATGAAGGTATTGTTCGAGTTATATTTTAACTTTAATAAAATGAAAATTTTGCTGTTGAGATTGTTTTTGCGTTGAAGTGTTTCGATGCGCATTCTTAGACAATATATCATGTATTACTATTTGTGTTGGTCCAGATTCACAAGGTGTTTATTGATCTTGTTCGAGTCTAAACTTAGAATCATGCACGTCTTGCTTCAGAGCCAGTACTGAGCGAGATTTAAACGGGATGGATAGCAAGCATAGCATCCGCTCTTTGGCAGTTTGTGTTCTCGGAAACGTGTTGCGCGTGGCTTGGCTGCGCCAGTCGTAATTACGAAGACTGGGAATACAACTATCTAATATTACATGAAATTTTGGCGACACGTAAATTAAGCGATTTTGAAAAATCCGTAATAACAATTTTCGTAAATTTTGGAACGTAATTCACTTAAATTTCCCCATTTAGCAGAAACTTTCTAGCGAATTTAGGTAATCAATATTTTTGCGGAGACAATAGAACATAAAAAATGAGGAATAATCACCATCTAAAATGACTGAAACGTATACACACATTCGATACAAGCGAAAAAAGCGCGATCGTAAGAAATGGACCGGATGACGGAATTTCATATTGTACTCATTTTGATTTTAGCGACCATTTAAATTTAGCGATACTTAATAGTGGTACATTTTAATTTCGAAATTTTCGTTGCAAAGTTAAGGTGTCGCCATGTTACGGTACGATTGACGCGGTCAAGATATTTGCCAGTGAATCAAAATCACTAAATCATCTCCCGACCGCCATTAGAGGAAGATACAAGAACTCGGCGTCGTTTGCAAAAACACAAGACAAATTTCTGACTCGAATTTAAATTTGTCTTGTGTTTTTGTCAACGATGCCGAGTTCTTGTATCTTCCTTCAATGTTGTTTTTCACTTCATATGCACTTAAACACTGCAAGTTTAAAAAAATCCTTTGTAAGTCGATTAATTTTCAGACCAAATCTTTTATTAGCACTAAGCAGGTATTTTATTTTACAATTCATATAAATCAAAATCTAGAAAATTTCTCAATTTCATCGGTTTGCTCCGGTCCCTTGTGTTGCAAAAAGAGAGCTCTAAGTGCCATGACGAAGCATACAGTTCATAAATTGAGTGCGGACAAAACTATAGAAGAGACCGTTCTACACTACGTTAAAAATTTATTATAAATGCATAAATCGAAACATTCCGTAGCATTACCATAGCCCGGTTGGACATACTATCTTATATTTCAATTCAGCGCACTTGACTCAATTATTAGACATATTATTGTTTAATATTATTAATTGTTACTTTTATCATTATCGTTTTTATTACTAATGTTATTATTGTTTATATTGTTAAAATTAGAGGAATGAAGAAAACTTGTTGCTGCTCTGTTTTTACTATCGAATTCGCAAAGTGAAGCTTTTGCATTGGCAGTCGTTGATAGAATAAAGGTAGAAGCGAGAAGATACAGGCTAGAAAAGAATTGAAGGTAGAGGAGAAAAGATCGAGGAGGCGAATACCATGAAGAACAAAGCACAGGTAAAAGACAGAGGAAACGAAATCTTAGGGAAGAATAAGATAGCGTAAACTATTCATAAGTATGATGCTCCGTCACCTTTTTCAAAAATATAAAGAACACTTTTTAAAATTAACTTCACTTTGCATGTAAAAGAATTTAACGAGCTACTCCCACAGTCAATGTCTACTCATTCAGTTAATTTTTCTTTTCTTTTTACGATCCAGGTCTGCGTTGTTCCAAAATGCTGGCTAACTTTAACCCTGTATGTGTTAAGCCAAAATTCAAACAGGATTAATTCTTTTCTACGGCGGAAAAGTTTATGGTTGTCACCAACAAGAACATAGTTTGTAAATTTTGTCCGACTACTCGCCCGGCCGATTTGACCAGCGGTCTCGAGACGCAAACGAGCAGAGACTGGGTGCTAGTTCTCTTCGGAAGAAATCGCGAAAACTGAAAACATGTGAAGTTTGTGAAAGCTGAGAGTTGTGATGGAGTGAAAACACTCTTTGCTCTTAAGAATGGCAGGAGCTGCTCTAAAGAGGCTTATGGCCGAATATAAACGTGTGTTGCTGCTTAATTAGCTTCATATTCACGTTAAATTGATTGCTAATTTCAGTTGAGTTGAGTTAGTCTGTACATGTTAGAATTAGATGGTCTCATACGATAGCTGTTTTGTTTCGTTCCAGAACTTACCCTTAACCCTCCAGAAGGCATCATTGCAGGTGAGTTTCACAATTTCAAGGGTCATTCGATATATAGGAAAAATAAGTTGTTCAGGACCTAAACCGTACCATCGACAAAGACGGAAGTTGGTCACTGTAGTGAGAACCGATCGGTGGCAAGTCGACTGGTACTAATAGCTGAATAATATATCAACTTTTAAGTTAATTACAAAATAGCTTTTGTACTTATTCTCTGCCGCGCTGGATAATCTCTATAAACATTAGTTTTAGCGAGGTACTCATACGGTTGAGTGTACAAATGACTGCGTTTGCTTCTTACTGCCTCCCCCCCCTACCCCTTTCGTTTCTTTTTGTTCTTGCAGAACCTTCTGTACTTAACTTCCCTTTAATATTTAGTTAATAAACTGCTGTTGATGGCTTGGATATCGGAAGATAAAATCCGAAGGTGATTATTTGTCCGAAAATTAAACAGTCAGCCAAGAAGCTAAACTTAAAAAGAAATTATGAAAATTTTAGGACAATTGATCAGATTCAGTCAAGGACGTTGTTTAAATAATGCTTATTTGTTTGTAACCCTCTACTTAATTTTATAATGCGAAGAAGTGAAGGACAAGTGACACAGAAGTGTTTTTCTTTTTTCTGTTTAGTAATGGTTTACAGTACATATAAATTTTATGCACATTTAGCTTGGAAATTTGAAAACAGTTTCTGACTACAACAACAACAACTTTATTTGTACCCTCCAAAGATTTTTACAGAAGAAAATAGTGAAAATAATATACTTAAAGGGCACTGGCCCCTAGGAATAACTTAAGAGCTAACTGAGCCAGGGGGCCAGGCAAACTTAATTATTACAATGTTATAGCAAGATGTGGTACAAACAATATAGAAAAGAAACAAATTATGGAACTAAGTTTGAGATATCATCACTTACAGCACACGCATAAGGCAATACAGAAAGCAATCTAAAACTAAAATAAAACAAAAAAACAAACAAAAATCTACATTTTCTAACTTTTTAATATGTCATAATTTTTTGTTCTTTTATTTTCTTTTTAAATTGGGTAAGGCTGGTTGATTTAGTAGATTCATCATAAGAATTCCAAACTACTAAAAAAAACTAAAAAACTAAAAAACTAAAAAAGTAATTGCACAGTTTATCAAAACTTGACATAAGGTCACCAGCTGTTGCCTCAGAAAAAGTATTTTGGTTCACAAAGCACCTTTCCTTATATGGTGGTTCTAAATAAGTACTATCTTTAGTGTATTTGACGCAGTTCAAAATATTTAGTCTAGTAATCATGTTATAGGTACATAGCAAGTAAAAACATGTGTGTTGTTAATTTATTTCTAATGAGTTATAGTTTTAAGTAACTAAATGTTATTGTAACCTTTTTCAGTTGATTTCTATTCTATTTCTAGTGTTTTAAGTGAGGCCTACAAAAGGGTGCTCAGATGTCACTTGTCACCATATAAGTTTTTGGTCCCTTTGTCGCATCTTTTTTTAGTGCAAAATGTCACTGTCCCATTTTGGTCTGAACAAATTGTGATTACACATATTTCTGGATGTTTTGATATATACATAATCTTTGTCACTGTTGCAAACTGTTGCACATAAATTTCCCGATAATATCTGTCGCTTGCCGACACTTTGACAATTGTCTGTCGCTTTAATTTAAGACCATGTCGCTTGTTGCCAAAACCCCTTTGTAGGCCCCTTTAAGGTGAGTGGTATTTTGGAAAATTAGATGATTTTGCATTTCTCCAACTCATTGAGTAGATTTTAATCCCACTATCATTTACTCAATGAGTTGGAGGAATGCAAAACATCATCTGCAAACACATTTACCAAAATACCACTCATAAATAAAATTATCTAGTCTATTTTACTGACATATAGTTACTATTTAATCTATTGACTAGATAAACTTAGTGATGCAAAGTAGACACAGAACTTTCATTTTTGCATCTTAGGTCCAGTAAGCGAAGAGAACTTCTTTGAGTGGGAAGCCTTAATCCAGTAAGCAATAAAGCATGTGTTGATGCAGTTATAGATAACTGCTTTAATATTATAAATAATTATATTGTTTGACTCTGTGTTATAAGAGTTTTATTAACTTGTAAACAAAAGACAACTCCTTGAGCCCCTAATGTATCTTTAAGGTGTTATATGATTACAAAAAATTTTATTAATAATATTTAGTTCGCTTTTTGCATATTTGAGAACTTTAAAAGAAACTCATGATTACAGTGCTTAAAATTAGAGTCTGTCCGGTAGTCAAAATAAATTTACAAGGCAACCAATTTTTGGTAAAACTGACATTGTAGCTGAAAAGTTAATTTGCCTCAGCTTCAGAAGCATTCTCTGTGTTTTGGATATCTGTACATTTTATAAACAATTCCAGGAACAAAAATTTAAGGGGCAGTCCAAAGTAAAGTTTCATTGCTGGTAACCATCAACATCAAAAACACCATTTTGAATGTGTAACAATTTGAATACTAGCTAAATCTTTTCTTGAGCCTAAGTGGTTTATAGGGCCAGCTCTTATCTCCAGTTTCTGTAATGTTACTTTTAAAAGCAGATGAGAGTCTTTGACTCCCCCTGGACAGGACAGTAATTTAATACAGAATAGCCCCAAGCAGAACTGGTACTCATTTATATAGCTGAGTTGATTGGAACAAAGCAGATAAAGTGTGTTGCTCAAGGACACAACACAGTGGTCTTATCTGGGCTTGAACTTGCAATCCTAGGATTACGAGTCGAATTCACTAACCGCTCAGCCACTCCACTGCTGACAACTTGAATACAGACTTATGCAAAAATCATTGGCGCACACTATACTAAAAACTATGGAATGTTTAAACTTGAAATTCATGCATTCAAGCTCTGTATGTGACTCAGTGCAGCTCAAGCCTTATTCATTTTGTGCTGAGGAATGTAAAAAAAAAGTTAAGATAATTTACATTTGAGAAGACTAGGAAGATAAAAAGGCATTTATATTGGTTCACAGGTTTTTCTAATGAGCAAGTAAGTGTTTATAAGGGCATCCAAATTCACAGCTTTAGCTGCCAGGCTTTTGAAACACTGATTTGACAGTCAGAGGATTTCTTTTGAAAATCTCAGAAAATACCAGACTGACAATTTTAACCAGTAAAAAATATGTTGACATACCTACCATCCAAATATAGGGAAGACCCCCCCCTCCCGGAATCTCATCTGCTTAGTACTAGATAAACCAAAGATAAACACTACCCACAGAGGCTAAAGAAAGCATTAAGCATTAAGTTTTTGTATTACCGCTCAAATAAGCACCTCATCTTGGTTTGCCCAAGCGTTCCTCTGAGAGTTACCTGCTGGCAAGAAGCCAAAATGGGCATCGTACCTGGATTAAGATGAAGAGTTGTTGCTCGAATTGTAATTTGATAATCATATTTTGGCTTCATTGTTAAAAACAAGTCTAGATCTTCAAGTTTTAAATAACCTCCCCCCCCCTCCTCTCAAATAAGCCCCCTATCTAGAGCTTCAAGATTTAAATATGCCCCCCCCTCTCTAATAAGCCACTCCCCCCTCAACCATCCAACCCCTATATAAAGGCAAGGGAGTTAAAGCATGAGCCTTATTGTGTCAAAAATATATTTTTTCAATGGTTGTATCTGTTTCAGTTCTGGAATGGTACTGATTAAAATGCCTGAGAGCAACAGAGAGTCACTAGTTGCTAGTGAATCAGTTTGTTATCCAGACTTCATGGCATGTTTCTGTCTTTGGCTGTTCGCAATCTTCAAATAAGCCCACCCTTCCCCCTCCCCTCTCTCTCTCTCTAATAAGTCCCTTGTCTGTAAGGTTGAAAATTTAAGTCCCCCAGGGGCTTAATAGTCTGAGCATTTACAGTAATTCTCTTGATTTACTCTTTTGCAGGGGCCCAGAGAGGACTCCATTTGAGGGTGGAGTGTTCACAACAAGGTTAACGTTTCCTTCAGACTACCCGCTCAGTCCACCTAAGATGAAGTTTGTGTGTGACATGTTTCATCCAAATGGTAAGAATTGTTATATATCCCAACAATGGTCATAAGTTTGAACAACATGGAACTCCTTTCCTTCTCATGATTTTTGCTATTTTGTCTGATATAATAATTTATGGAAATGGTGATAATAACAACTATTTCAATCAGAGATGAAGACTTTAAAACATTTTTACTTAATTTTTTTATACAAATAGTTGTATCAATCATATCTCTAGTTCTTAAATTTAGTCGTTTTTTCAAATTTTGATATTTTGTGATTTTTATACATATTAAGTAGAATATTTTCCTTTATGATTTTCAACAAAAATACTTTTGATAAGGAGGCATTTTCATGACTGTGCTTATGTTTGTTGCTGTGGTTCCTGTACCTAAAGAAACAGTGTACTTTCATCAATGTTTTTCATATTTTTCCACACTCTTGCAACACTGAGATTTTTCCTGTTTTTTCTCTTCAAAGAGTCCTATTGAAATTTGATTGTTTGCCAAAAAGAAATTGTGGGGTACCCATGCTTATTTAGGAGAAACTCTAGGAAAACTGGCAAAAGATGTGTTGTTTTTCCCCCTTTTCCGAGGGGAGACTGGAATGAGTTTTAAAGCAAAAAGCTCCATATATATTATGAAGGAAACTACTTTTTGTATATTTCTTCCAATGCGTCTTTGAGAGCTCAACATTCACTAGAATTTGACAAAAATGTGTAAATGTTTTAAAAAATTTCTAATATGCACAGTAAAGATGACCTTTTAAAAGTCCCTGATGTGTTAGTTTATAACTGTCAGACTGAGACTGAGAGTGTTAACTGAAAAACTGCTTAAGTATGGCCATATTAAAAACCCAAAGATGATGTGATGCATGATTGCATGGTCATCAGCTAGTCATCATCATTATTTATTTAACATCAGTTTGAAAACTGTAAAATATGTTGTTTTTTTATTACTGTTTTGTCCTCAAGAAATTAATGATTTTATATTCATTTGCAGTTTACCCTGATGGAAGGGTGTGTATCTCCATTTTACATGCCCCTGGTGATGACCCTATGGGATACGAGAGCAGCGCAGAACGATGGAGCCCTGTACAATCAGTTGAAAAGATATTACTATCTGTTGTCAGCATGCTAGCAGGTGTGTGTCTGTATGTGTAATTGTCACAACTTATTATGCTTGAGTACATCGGTGGTGTGTTCAGCTTTGGGTTAAATCTTCTGCAGTTAAAATGTACGTCAAATTTGAAACAAAAAAGGAGGCCACAGTATATCTGGCTGCCAAGGGGTATTATTCAGAAACTGAATGAATTCACAAATCTTTTTAACATATGTTTGCTTAAAGGTAAAATGGATATAGAGGATATTACATGGCTGCGCATGGATACAAATTTTATCTTTTTAGCACAAGAAGATAAAATTTGTATCCCCAAGTCGCTGTGTAATGTTGTTCATTTAATTACAGGGACTGATGAAGTTCCTACATAAAACACAACTGTTTTTAAAAGACCTCAGGCTGTGTGCCTGAGCGGAAAGTTCTCTTGTAATTGGTAGTGAAGATATAATTTTTGGAGAAGGAACTGGTCCCCAAACACTGCTAATCTTGTTGTTGTTGTTGTTGTTGAGGGGTGATGTTTCTTGAAAAAAACGTTAGGCTTTGTCAGTCTGCATCATATCGCTATAAAACTTTCCCTTCTATTGATGGAGTAAGATTTTTGATTTCTAGATTTTTTGAGAATTTATGGGCAATTTTAGACTGTGCCATACACATTGAAATATACAATACTCAAAATTAATATGTGTAGCCGAGGCTGACTAAAAGAACTATTAAAGACTCCATCAGTTCGTATCAGATTGCCATAAATGTTTGCACAGTGGTAATGAGCAGAAATCTCTATTGACTGAGTTATGTTGCCCAAGGTCACGTTGCCCCAAAACTGTAGTTACGTTGCCCCAAATGTATAAACTTGTATTTGATGCTCAAAAATGTTGTATTGAATCATTTGTCGCTAACTTCTTGAACTTTTTATCATGCAGGTAAGGCTTGCAAGTAGGCGATTTCTTGTTTATATCGTCGATCGTGTTGATGCGAGAAATTGAGATTTGAAATCGAAGGTACTGTTTTGAAATCATGTTCATCATCAGCACATGACAGATCAGGAAAATTCCTCAATGGTTCACAAAATTGAATTTAAAGACATATAAACTTACTAATAACGGCAATAACCAACCGATAACTGTATTCACAAATAATTAGCTCCAAACCTTCAAACGCCCCCAGCATACAAAACTGTCATGATTTGGCATCCAATTCACCGACCGATTGACTTGCATTTACAAAATCGAAAGGTGCAAAGAAGCAAAGATTCAATGAACTACAGTAAGTAATACAAACCTGTATAATGTTGTGCAAATGAAACCTCCTTTAAATTGCCATTATATGTACTTGAACAGGTAAGTTTATAAGTAAAACTTAAATGTGCAATGTAACATGTGCAACGCGGTGCGTTGTTCAAAAGAATTTCATATGTTGCATTCTCTTGTGTGATTAGTCAAACTGTGATTAGTCTGTCTGTATAATGTATTCATGTTTATGTGCGCTTAAAAGTATAAATGTGATTTTTTGACGACAGCGCATGACTTCTCATAATTTTTTTGTAAGTTTTGTAGCTGACTGTTGACAGCATTGCATCTACATTCTATGAGGTTATAATTGGTCTGTTCATAATTAGAACAAACTAAAATTGATTTTGTAAACAGCTGTGACTTAATTTTTAACAACAGCACATGAATATGTTTAATTATCAAATATATGGCTCAAGCTACTTTGGCTACAAAGAAGTAAACAAATTAAAGGCTGGTGACTCAAGCTTGTATTTAGAATCGAATGGCTGGAAAGGTCGAGAGTTCATAATTCAATGCATATATGTATTAATTTCTCGATTAAAAGTAAACAGGTAAAAATGTACTCAAGGGAACGAACAACTGAGTTTAAAATTTATCAACAACCAATGTAATAAACCAAACCAATTTTAAATAACATGTCAAAACTTCTTTGAACCTTAGATGGCTAAGTACTATAAAATGGAGAGAAACAATTTGGAAAACTTTTTTTGCGGGAAAGGTTATTTTAATGAGAAAAATATCTTTGATAATTTCAGCGTATTATATCATGAAAAGTGACAATATAAGTTTATTGGCCATTTTCTTTTGCAAGATTTGTTGCTCCTAAAGGAGCGCGAGGGCAGTAAATGCTAACCTCGTTGGCTCTTAAAAGAACCGTTGTATTTTCATAATTGCCTGACTGGACCATTTAGAACAGAGCAGGCCTTGAGAAGCTGCCTCGCACTCTTTTCTCCATTCTGATAGGCTTCCCACAGCTCCATCATTTGCTCTGCAGTAGGCGGTACTTGCGGCAACTTGCTTGCTTGCTCACAAGCTCTCTTAGTTTTACTCGACGTGGCATGCAACAAATCATCGTAAAGAACACGTTATAGAGCGTTCCATTGACCAAGCATGGAAAAGATCCCGATCGTCGAAGAGGAAAAAAGCCTTCAAACTTTTTTCTGTTTTGTCTGAAAATTCGCAAAACATTAAACTTATAAGGTGGGGCGACGTAACTACAGATTTGGGGCGACGTGACCTGGGGCGACATAACCGTGGGGCGAGATGACTTGTATTCCTCCATCCATTTCTGCCTAGTTCTTATGCAGATAATTATTACTTGCTGCTGTATATTTTGTGAACAAACATATATTTCAAATATTATTTTGCAAATTTCCATAGCACATAACATTTGCTTAGCACATGTTTAAATCAGTCTGAAAATAATTCCTTTTTTATTTAAACTAAAAGTAGTACTTAATTATTTTCCAATTCAAATAAGCATTAGATGTTCCTTTCATAATTTTTGAAGTAGATACAAACTAGCCATTTCGAATAAAAATTGATCTAAAATAAAATTATTTGCTTCATCTGTTTTGTTGTGGTTTACTGGGTTTTGCGACAAAAATGGGGAGGCTGGATGTTAAATGCTATTTAAAAAGGTTACTGAAAGTATTCATCAAGGTGATTGTCATTTTAGCAACTTTATCTAGAAAAGGCCATTGTGTTCTTACGAGTCACTTTGCTTGCTCATATGTATTGTTTGAAATATACTAAAAAAAGTAACTTAAGGCATGTGTTTGAATAATTATGCTTTAAGTTTTAGATAATTTTTGGGTTACCTGTGGTAAGCCCAGTCAAGGCCTGCAAATGTTTTGCCCTGGTCGTTGTCATCCATACAAAATTTCAATCTAATAATTATTCCTTGTGATGCCAACTCAACGTCTGATGGGTAGGGGTGGCCGTTAAGAAAGTTAACTTTGCAAAAGCACAATATTGCAGTCAGCCCATCAACACCATATTTGGCCTTGCATAAAACCAAAGTTATGTGCGAGTCAATTCCAACCGCGAGCATCCCCCCCAGGCATTTGATAGAAGACAAGTTGGGGGGGAGGGGCATTTGGCATTTAGCAGTGACCTGGCCCCCGGGCATTTGCAAACAAAAACTTGCCTCAAGACATCCTGTTGTCATTTCATGTCAAGAGTTTCAAACACTGTTGTATTGGAATAAGAAGAACATTCATCAACCATATAAAAGGACCAATATTAAACAAGAAATTAAAACCAATTGCTTTGTCTTTGTCTGCTTGGAGCTAGTGTCTCATTTCGTGACCCTATTAGTTCACCGTCAGACCATATGACTGTTCATTTTTGACTCACGAACATAATTTATAGTGTATGGGCCACAAGAAGGGAAAAGGAACAACTCGATATATATATGATAGGTTGCCTGGGTGAAAAGTAAAGCACAGTAGATGCACAATGCAATGTTCAGTTTAGTTTCTGTTCCCGTTGTTTTATCCAGTTCTATTGAGCCAAAACTGTTATGTTTATTAAAAAATTGACATTAACTAATATTTTTGTATATCAGTCTGATGGACTGGGGGGCCGGGCATTTGACCATCATAGTAGAAACAGGGGGTGGGGAATTTGCCTACGAAAATTGCCTGCTGGGCCAGGCATTTGACCATTTTTTTCAAATGCCCTGGGGGGGGGGATGCTCATGGCTGGAATTGACTCGCACATTATGTACAAGTCGAATCCTCATTTTAGAAAGGCAACTAATAGCTTAATGAACAGTAGACAGTGGCATTGAAAATGCTCATGTTTTTATTTCTTGGTGTTGGAGATAAAAATACGCTTCCATGTACTATACATATCGTATTTTATCATTTAAAAAGGGAATATTGGGTGGACCTTAAGGAGTACCAATAGGAGTACTGGCTACACTTCTATGCTATGCTCACAGCCCCTTGCCCCTAATATCAATTCTGTTCCCACAGGTTACAAGAATATATCAATACAATTACAGATTTGCCTATATAAGACTAATTAAAAATCCCTTGATTCTTGATTAGTATACACTAATTATATCTTGAAAGTTTTGCAACATTCTGCTAACACAGCAAAAAGCCTCATTTGCAGCAAGGTTGTGCGCACATGCAGGTGAAGGTCTGGCTGGC
>JAOBRD020344161.1:21547-37981 GCA_027575215.2 Hydrozoanthus sils | reverse complement strand
CCCCACCTACCCACTAGCCACCTCATCCAATATTCTCTCCTCTTTGGCTTATTGCTCCGTTTTACATTAATTACAAACAGTCAAAGTTAAAGGATTCCTAAGGAAGATAATTTAAAATCATTGATGAGCATTGTTGAAGTAGTTCGGCTCACTTTTAGATTTGGCCTTGTTTTACCTAAAACTCGCACACTCTTTGGCGACATATTTTGATGTTTTTGATAATATCTCAGTCCATACTTTGAAATGTCAAAAACTCTCTCATAGGTTTGTAGACCTGATAAAAATGAAGCACTTTGAATATTTTCAGAACTTTTGGATGAGTTTTAAGTTTTAGGGGGTTTAGTAGTTTTAAGGAGAAATTTAAACTTTCGGGTTTTCAGAGAAGTTGATAGAAAAATGTCGAACAGTCCTAAAACCAAAGCTGCAATTGCACCTGGTCAGGAGGGACAGTTTGGTGGTTGTACTCAACATTCTTCTCATTTAACAATTCTTTACAACTCCCTCACCACCCACCAACATTCAAGTTGAAAATGCTCCCTTAAGCTTAAAATTGTGTTTCAAAAGTGTTGATGAGACAAGGAGCCCTAACTTATATATATTAGTAAGGATTTTTGTTTCAGAGAAGAAAAATTAAGTTTATGCCTTTAGGAAGACTGTTGTGATATTTTTTTCTATCACAGTATTTTTGAATAAATTAAATACAAACTAGTGTTGGTGAGCCATAGTTTCCAATTTACACCCTCAGGTCTCTGTGAGCTGTGCCCCAATCCAGACAGACCTCTTCTGGTTTTCCCAGCCCATAAGTGTGGCAGTGTTCAGATGGTGGTAAGAAAATTAGCTGATTACCACCTTGTTAACACTTTTTTTCTGTTGGTGATTTTTAGTCGCCCAAAGTTAACTGTTTCAGTTCCATTTGCATTGATAAATTTTCCCGACTAGAGCCCAGATTTTTGGGGGAGAAGTTTTATCTTCAGTATAGTTTGCTTTGTTTGATCAATTCCTGTTTTATCATTACCAACTTTACTTATTTTGCATGTTTATGCAAGGAGAAGTTAGAGGTTGATAAATTACTTACTGGGGTTGTCAAGGCTGTATTTCGGTCCCAAGTGTTCTTAAAATAACCATACGTGATTGATGTACACGCCTTTTTTTCATTAAAACAACCTTTTAAGAACTAGGTTCGGGAAAATTTACTGGGTCTTTTTTTCTCAATTTACAATATCTATTTTACTCAAGTGCAAACGTTCCAGAAGCATAGTAAAACTAAATGAATGAATCGTTGTGTTTGTGTCGTAATGTAATAAATTAAAGTTCTCGTCCATTCCTCAGTCTCGGGTGTGTTCTTAGCATGTTCTTAAATTCAGTTTGGCCTGAATTTTCAGCCTGGCGCTCCTATATATAAAAAATTGTAATTGAAAATATCAAATGAAATACATTATGCACTCTTGTTCTATCAATGCCAGCAGCTGAGTCCATCGCTTGCATTTATATAGAGCCGTGTGGGTACAAGTTAAAAGCGAGAAACAATTTTGATCTCGAATTTTTATTTTAAAATGAATATTTTTCTCAAGTACTGGCGTCTTTGTTTTACTTTAGGACCTAACAAAGAGACAACCAGACACCTCGTCTGCACCAGTAACCATCAACGCGCACCAGGGGGAGCTGGCCTGTCTCGCTGTTAATCAACAGGGGACACAAGTGGCTACAGCATCAGAGAAGGTGAGAAACTAGTTGAAAGAAACGATCATGTTTAAAGTTGTGGTGTTCAGTAAGCTGGCTAGTAGCAAAAAGGAAGAGGTCGGCAACAGAAGGAAATTTGAGTTTGGACATTTTAGGCCACTTAAAAAATTATTCCGGTTTATAATCAGCGCGCGCACTGATTTTTGGCAGCTCATAGACCTTTTTTGGTTTTTTGAATAAAAAACTACGTATATATATATATAAGGAAAAAATCGAGAAATTTTTTCGCTTTTGCAAAACAATAAACAGAGTGACAAGAAATTCGATTGGCAGCATTTTGCGACACTCGAATCCCTTTATACGCGCCGGTACATGTAGGAATGAAGAACAAACACTATGCTTGTCAAAGAGTACTGTAAATTTATGCACGAATATAAATTAATATGGATCATATCAAAATTTAGTGTGGTAAGTTAGTGGCGTAGATTTACTCCCAAATTAACAAAAAGGAATATTAAACCTAAAAAAAAAACGACCTCACTGAATTTTTCGAAAATTTTGATGATAAATCGGGATATTTTTTAAGTGGCCTTATGTAAAAATGTACATCAATTCATCAACGTAAAAGGCCGAGCATTATATCTGGAGAACTTGAAGCTGGCCAGTCAAGAATGACTCAGCTTTATATACAAGCACAAAGGAACAGAGAACATGTTTTTCATCATTGAGGATTAAAAAGACGACGTGCAGAGATATAAATACTTGACAGGAAAGTTCTTCTTCTTCTTTTGGGATCGGAGTATCATCCTTTGAGCACGAAAACCCGACAAAAACTGAGGCACTTTTTAATCACTAGTTTGTTCCTACTGCAAGTAGCTGTGGAAGGTGAAAAAGATTTATAGTCAATCGATCGATACTCAATGAATCTAGTTTAGAATGTTTTGTATTTGCGCGTTCTATCGAATTTTAATCTAGTGTTTGATACAAGTTAATTTTTTGTAGCTTGTAACAAGTGGTGTTTAGTTCCTGAATATTACCAAAACATTAGTAAAACGTCAAACTTTAAAAGTTAATCGGCCGGCTATTGATTGATTCCAATAAGTAATGTTCCGAATATCTGTGGTAATTGGTGACATGTCTGAACTTACGAGGGGGATTACATAGTGGCTACCGTCTGTCGATGTAGTTGCCACGAAAATGGTTATCTACTGTTGTTGTAGTTCAAAAACGTTGCTAAAACCGATTTCTATACTAAACAGCATGCATGCTATAGTTTAGTATTCTAAACATAATAAGATAGTACGTTTATTTAGTGGGAGAGAAGGACCCAAGGAACTTCCTTTCTCTTCCATTCTCCCTTACCTTCGTAATTTCTCTCCCACCTCGGTAGATGTACATAAAGCATATCGTAGATAGTGTGACTCAATAAACTTTTTTACTGTTTTGGTTTTCTTTAGGGTACATTAATTCGAGTGTTTGACACCCAAACAAGAAGCCTTCTGGTAGAGCTACGGAGGGGGACTGACCCAGCTACCCTCTACTGGTAGGTACATATCATTGCAGCTACCCCCTCCCCATAAAAATACACCTCTCTCGACCGCCTCTCGCCACCCTTAACCCTCGCCCCCCACCCCCCTCCTCCAAGCACAACATAGCCGCAGTAAGAATGGATAGCATGTAACATGGTGCACTATACGATTGTAATTCTATAGCACATTGTAAATTTTTGACAACAACATAGATCAAGGCTGTGAATGTTTGTTTCAGTTCGAGGGAATAACTTCAAAACCGTTCGCCAAACCCTTTTACTAAATGCTGAGTTTATGTGTGTCAATATTACTCTTGATACCGTAGCGTAAAGCATCGCCTTTAATGTAGATTTGACCAGCAAATAAATGGATGATTTTTTTTTCATTTTTTAGCATTAACTTCAGTCCGGACTCTGCATTTCTGTGCGTATCGAGCGACAAGGGGACTGTCCACATCTTTGCACTGAAAGACACTTCACTAAACAAGAGATCCAGGTGAGTTACATAGGGTTTGCATCATGTTCCCATTATTGTATCATAAATAACGTGTTATATCATGTTCCTATTTTTATGTAATGAAGTACATGTTATATCATGTTTCTATTATTACATGATAGAGACATGTTATGCAATATTCCAATCGTTACATGATAAAGAACATGTTCAGTTACTCAAACGATCAATTAACGTTCAGGAAATTGTTCAGTAGCTTGCCTGTATGCCGACGATCGACCAACGGTTACCAAAAATTCACTAATAGAGCTTGCTAGGGAGCATGATTGGGCAGAATTATCAGGGTTCTTCATTAAGAAATTCTATTAATTGTTACATTGGTCCGCAGTAAAAATTAAAACTTAGTGGTTCAGCACGAGAATGCAATTGCCCGACGTGAAAAATATTGCCTTTGATGCATGTGTAATTCCATGCCACCCCTCAAAACTGAAACTTCGATCGAGCTGTATCTGGTGTGAGCAATCGGACCTTTCGGTCCTTTCAAAGTAAATGGCAAACAGGGGACAAGGTGCTAAAACCACTGTCAGGCCATCGGGTGATTTCAATTACTTCTGAACCCCGTTTAGACCTGCATTAGGTCTATTTTTCCTCTCGTTCCGAAATGCTCGGTGCACTAGGTTTCAAAACAATTTACTTCAAGTATTCAAATTTTCAAAACGGGTATCAGTGGAAATTAGGAAGGCCATTCAAGATCTGAGAGGTTTTCTTGTTTTCTGTCGTTGCGAAAAGGTAGAATACGTTTCTTACAGGCAAAGACTCCTAAAGTTGTAACTAAAGCTACATTTACTTTCGTTGTTTTCCAAGCAAGAATCGATTCTTGTAGATAGTTATCCATTCACAATATCTCATGAATCTTAACGTTTCTTTCAACAGCCTGGCGCGAGTTGGTTTCTTGGGCCAGTACGTGGAGTCCCAGTGGGGATTGACCAACTTTACTGTACATGCGGAGCAAGCATGTATCTGTGCTTTCGGACCTGGCAGTTCTGTTGTGGGTAAGAATTCGTCAGATAAATAAATTAACTGCTGCCTGGTTAGCCCAATCGGTAAGGCGACAGTTTGTCATACGGGAGGCGCAGGTTCGATTCGCAGCCGGACCTTCACTCAGGGTCTTACATTAAATGAGGAAAAGGTGCTCCTTTTGCTCTAACATCTACAAACGGTTGGACCTTCACGTTTTTTTTTTCAGTTAAGACCTTAAACCATAAGCCCCATGTGCCAGATCTCGAGGGGGACCTTAACAATTGCTTACCAATTTCATTCATCCTTGAAAAGTTTCTGAATTCCAGGAGGAGTCCTTGAATTCCACTTATCCTTGTTAAGTTCCTGAATTTCAAGAGGAGTCCTTGAATTCCACTTATCCTTGAAAAGTCCTTGAACTCCCAAAGGAGTCCTTGAATTTCATTTACCCTTGAAAAGTGCCTGAATTCCACTTATCCTTGAAAAGTTCCTGAATTCCAATAGGAGTCCTTGAATTCCACTTATCCTTGAAAAGTCCCTGAATTCCACTTATCCTTGGAAAGTCCCTGAATTTCAAGAGGAGTCTTCGAATTCCACATATATCCTTGAAAAGTCCCTGAATTCCACTTACCCTTGAAAAGTTCCTGAACTCCAATAGGAGTCCTTGAATTCCACATATATCCTTGAAAAGTCCCTGAATACCAAGAGCAGTCTTTGAATTCCACATATATCCTTGAAAAGTCCCTGAGTTCCAAGAGGAGCCTTTGAATTTCATTTATCCTTGAAAAGTTCCTGAATTCCAAGATGAGGCCTTGAATTTCATTTATCCTTGAAAAGTTCCTGAACTCCAAGTAGAGTCCTTTAGTTTCATGTATCCTTGAAAAGTCTTTAAACTCCATTTATCCTCGAAAAGTCCTTGTTGTTAGGTTGGAAGTAAACTGCACAGACCTTGAATTTTAAATTGGTTTCGGCTTCATGAAATCCTATCCAATTGTATAATATTTAAGGAGTAGCCACCAACCGTAGTGAGCTCATTTACTGAATAAACGTTAGGAGAGGTAAGCAAAATATAGTAGATGAAATAGAGAGTGCTTGGTACGCATTATTTTAACGGTTTACTTGTCCGCGAAATCAGTTTGGTTCTTGAAAAGTTCTTGCTTAAAGAACAAATGCTTCCATTTTGAAGTTTATCATTTTTTCTTGCGTTCCCTTCCAGCTTTGTGTGTGGACGGTACGTTTCATAAGTATGTCTTCACTCCTGACGGTAATTGTAACCGCGAAGCGTTTGACGTATTCCTCGAGCTTGGAGACGACAGCGAGTTTTGAGGACACACAGTGAATGACACTTCCGGTAAAACGTGCTTCTTGTCTCCCGTCAGTGAGCGAAATTTGTCATCGTCTCCTGTTGTCCGAGAGCGAAGACAGGACTGATACATCATTTACCCACAGTTATTAGTGCACTAGTCTTACAACAGCTACCCATAACACTTAGCGCACTAATCAATCCACCAAACGCACTAAATAAAATGGCGACTGATACGGTGTATCTATTAGCGCATGAACTCTGGAGAGTGGCAGAGTCTACAACCGCAATCGTTTTCGGCATGTTGGACTGTGTTGTTGTCTTATGTGTGTTCAGGGAACATTTCTTGAAGGGAAACGCAATACATCATCAAATTACTGATTTTGGAGAAGAGCTAAGTCAAATCCAGCCAAGAGTTCCAGAACTTCAGTTCATTTTTAACGTGTCACTTGCGCTCTGGCCTCTGTGATTTGCAAAATTCTGACTTGCACTATGCTTGACTGAGCACAGGAGGCATGAATCTTGTTTTAAAATTAGAAATCAATGTATAAACTATAAAGACATCGTTTGTAACGCTATTGCTGGGTTGCACATGACGTCTTAGCGGCCATGTTGGTTCCCTTGAATTAACAAAAGAATTTTATTTTTTTGTTTAGGGCACCAACATGGCCGCCTCGTCTTTGTCTCTGGCGTCTCTAGGGAGCGAGTGCAACCCAAGAATAGCGATTCTGGGTCATTCTTTGACTTAATTTTAATTCATTATGTAGCATGAACAAACACTTCCACGTAGAAACAGGCAAGTATTACCTCTTTTTTAGGAGTCAACCTGGTTGAGAATTCATTTTCAAAAACTAGAGATTTAACGCCAGTTTACCGTGTAAGTCAGTCTCACTGAAAAATTAGCTTAACTGCAGAATACCCAGCCACTGCGGTAATTTATTACTGCGCATTCCTCATTCTATAAAAACAGATGCGTATTACAATTAAGAACAAAAGATTGTACTCGGTGGCAGGGTATTCTGCAGTTGCTCCGAAAAATTTTCCCTGTCATCTTCTTAAATTGGTAGGTAGACTTCAATACGCTGAAATCTGATAGAAACTAAGAAACTAAAAGGAAGTCTTCTTGGTCAAAAACAGAACATCACGGCGACGTCCGTTTTCTTCTACAACAGTTATCAAATGTTGCTACAGTGAAACAATAAATGTTTTTTAACAAATGGATGACTATATGAGACCAATGTTGTACGTTTGAAGCCAGTTTACGCAACAAAAAGAATTCTGGAAAAAGTGTCTCGGAAATAGAAAGGATTTACTTTCCAGATTGCCCCAAAACGATTGCACCTTCGGCATTCATGTGTATTTTTTCAAACTGCCTATATAACTGTCTTGTTTATGTAACCTCCATGTAACTGACGAAGTATCTCGACGAGAACATAAAGAAAGTTAAGGGTTGGCCTTATGTTTGATGCTTGAAAGGCGAACGCAAAAGTGAAGAATGAAAAATGCCGTAATCACAGTGAAAGAAATTTCAGTTTTAAAAAATCTAGCCAGAACTGTAGAGTGTAGTGTGCATGCCATGGCGAAAAATCTACTGATCTGCATAGTGTTAAGTAGAAAGGCGGTATTTTAAAACTTAATTTTCAGAACTACAACCTGTAACCCTTCTGCGCACCTGCTTAACACTTAACTACAAAGAAAACTTAAAATTGAAAATTAGCATAGCAACAACAAAAATATTCTGTCAACTGCACGTAAAGGCTATGTCGCTTCTTTTTCGCATCGAAGGCAATCCTTTCCTGAAAGTGTGTAAAGGAAAAACACTCAGTCGGGAGCCTTTAAAAAGGAAGAAAGAAGACTTTAGGCAAAATACCGAAGAAAGACACCGGCTGCGTTTACGAAAGGAAAAAAGTTTTGAGGCCGGTTATATGTCAGGGCAGAGGACGTCTAGTTCGTACAAGGAAACAAAAATGTTGTCTCCTGCGCAATCAAATTTGAAAAAGTCGCGGAAGTTTAAGGTAACAAATTCGTTTGAAGAGCCATGGTATAGTTTTAACGACTCAATCCCGAAAACCAACGTAAACGAGGTTAAAGACGACAAACTTGGAACTAGGCGTCTTTTAACATATTCAAGGCACATTACGGAAGAAGCAATAGATAATAAGATGACGGAAATACTCAAAAAGTCAACAAAAGATATTCAAAACAAAATTATGCCAGTTTACCTTTCAAATTATGAGGTACATACATCGAGTTTGACTCGTCCACAAACAACTGACTATCTGAGCAGCCGATGGGAGAGTGCAACAAATTTAAGACCAATTTACCCGCATCTATTCGACTCTTATCAAGAACCATTACACTCTTACTCGGAAAGATTGCCACTGATTAGAACCGCGAAATTGTGCCGAGATAAAGACTCCCGAATCAAGGCGAATTTCTCAGTTCTAAGCCAATTTCCAAGTGTACAAAATAAAAACAAAAAAACTAGTAATTCGCCAAAAAAAGGAACAGTGCTTACATATGAAAGAATGAAGAACAATTCGCAAGCAGATGGCTCAATTTTGAGTCCGTGGGTACCTGAGAATGCCGAACAATTGGTGTATGATCTTTCTGTGTTGAAGAATTCTGCGGCTCGGCAAGAGATGAACTGTAGTTTAAGACTTTGTAGCAATGATTATTTAAAAGAGAACACCTTACACGCTAGGCAATGTGTCAAGGTCATACAAATTTATCTGCCTCACCACATCTGACTGAACACTAATACGCACTCCACAACTGCCGGGATGATTAATGACTCGTAACTAATAATAGTATTAAAGAACAGACGAAGAAGAACAAAAACAAATAAAAGAAAAAAAAACAAAAAAGGAAAAGAAGAGGAAGAAAAAGAAGTTCTAAGTGGGATAAAAAAACGAAAAGGAAACAAGATATTCCACTTTATTTTCACCACTGTGGAGAAAGGACCCGACAATGTACTACCCAAAGTTAGAATAAGCTATGGAGAGTTTAATAACCGAGTTCGCTTCCTTGGAGTACTCAATATCCGATGGTCACAAACTTAGATTTGCTTCGTCATTCAACATGTCATACAATAAGAGCTACGCGTGAATGATCATTAGGCGTGCCAAAGCTCAGGTTGCTCAAGACGACACAAAGGCTCTGGGAACAAGAATGGTTTGTGATGCAGCCGAACAAAAATTGTTGACTCAATAGAACAAGTCATTAAGATTTTTTTTTCTGCATTTCACTTTTTCAACAAACATCAAACGCCAATAAATGCTGGGACGACCAAAGGGAAAACAGAAACTCGAACATTTACATTTGTTTTGTCCAATGAAAAGAGAACAGTAGTCAACAAAATGGAGAGGAGTGGCCGAATATGTTAAAACAAAAGCAGGAAACACTTTTATGGTCAGCGCCGCCTGGTTAGTTTATTTGGTACTGGGTTCAATTCTAGGTGCCGGACCGAGAAGGGCTGCCTTTGCTCTAACATTTGCAAACAGATGGACATTCGCGTCTTCTAGGATAAGGACGTTGAACCGATAGACTCTCGGATTTACAACCAGTTGGAATTTTCGGTCACCCAATGGTTCTTTATAATAAGGCATTTTCACAGTCATGCGCAATGCGTATATCCCACGGTTTTGGCGGGCCACAAGTCTTACAATAATACTCGAAGTAACTTCGAGTATTATAACAATGTGTGTCTTAACTGAACTGACAAATGTTATTACTTCATTTGATAGACTTTGCTAAATGAGGAATAGCCGTGAAAAAGTCTTGTCAAAACATATTATGGTTCATAAAATATTAACACTTAATTTTCAACTGATGATGACATCATTTGTGGTTATGACAAATTTGCATTTTTTTTAAATCTGCTGCTGTTCCATAACCTTTAAATGTATTTAAACCCAATTTGGGTTGCCGATGTATTTCGCGGTAGATACATCTTCAGTCCAAGTTTGGCTCAAATTCATCAAAAGGTTGTTGATTGGCAGCAGATTTTAAAAAATACAACATTGCCTGAACCACAAGTGCAACATCGGTTGAAAACACTTTAATGGAAACATCAAAAATTAGTTGTGCTAGCGAATGGCAATATAGAAGCGTAACAGGTAGAATCTAATTTTCCGTTAGGAGGGGGTCTGCACTCTCATTTGACTTTTTAAAAAAATTAACCTTATAGCACGCTCTTGGAGCGTAAGAAGTTCGTTTGTATGTTTGCTTGTCCCCAGACGTTTACGCCATAGGAAAGCAAGGAGTGTAGCAGTATTTAGCTTTACTCTCCAGGAGTAGTTAAGCTAAAGCTTAACCCGTTCCTAAGCCTACGTAGCCATTAGGCTGGTGTTTATCTCTGGCTTCCGTAGTGTTAAGCGGGCCAGAGTCTTTGACTCCCCTTGGGTTGGACAGTAATCTATCGCAGTTAGCTCCAAGCAGAACTGGTACTCATTTATACAGCTGAGTCAAATGGAACAAAGTCAGATAAAGTGTCTTGTTTAAAGACACAACAAATTGGTCTGACCGGGGCTCGAACTTGCGACCCTAGGATTACGAGTGCTCGGCCACTGTGGGCCACTCACCACACCGACAGAGTAGTAAAGAATCTTCACGCCATCACAATTTATTATCATATTGCTTTAATCGACACCGTTACAAGTTCACCTCTCTACAATTCCCACTAAGGATATTACTACTACTGATATATAATACTTTTGGTACTTAACTTTCACACAGGCTAAATACTATGCATACCTTTTGTTATTATACTGTTATAACGTTTTTTACCGTAGATATAAAAACGCCACTATGTGGCCGGCTTTTGGGGTTGAAAACCAAAAACTAATCGTTGTACTTTTGTACAGCTACGACTCGTTACCTAAGAATGCTTGGACGCGATTGGTTTATGCAAGGCTTGCTTGAATGTGATTGGTTTATGCAAGGGTTGCTTGAACGTGATTGGTTTATGGCTACTATAAGACGCAAAATCTCGTTAATATTGAAATTTATAAAAAAAAAAAACTATACGAAGAAATTAACAATTTTTAAACTATCTTTGCATTTGTACAAAGCGGCTGCAAAAGAAAGCGTTTGTTTTCATTTTGTGTTTAATTCTTGCCAAAAATAAACAAAACGGAAATAAAAAAGCCTAGAATTGAACAAACCAGGAAACTACGATGATCAGTTACAAAAACATAAACTAAATTCAATTTTACTGCACGGTCGTGGCAACACTTGAAACCAAACACAGTTCTGCACACTACCATCAACAGCCTTGAAACCGCTGACCAAAGGTGTTTGAATGAATCTTGCATGCGCACTAGCGGCTATAATTCGGTACCTGCGTCTTACTTCTACCGGTAGCTTTGTAATTTTGATCTTTTGCTTTCAACCCCCTTTCCCCGAAGAATCAGAATTACCTATCAAACTTGAATATCAACACACCATTCATCATAAGGAAAGAGACGGCGTGGTGCAATGCATTGTTGGTAAAAACATTCCCCGCAATGCACTGTTGATAATGAACCATTTTCTCGAGTAGTCAACTTTTGAACAGTTTTAACCAACAACACGGCTATTCTTACAACTGTTTACTCCTCGAAAACGGATATCTAGCCGTGTTTTAATTAGCAAATTAATATCACATAATTGAAGTGTGAACGTGGTTACTTATATGAAGTATACAACACTTCAAGTTGATCGATCAGGTGATCGATAATTTTCTTCAATCAATTGTGCAGTACCGTCCTCCTACGTTACAGTGCACTGCGGACGTAAATCATTTCATCACATATGTCGCTACGTGTTTTACACAAATACTGGAGTATCACATAATAGCTTTCAGCTTTTTATACTACTTCTACAAACACTGATATTTACGTCTCTATAGCGACGCTAAAATAGGATAAATTCGCATTCTACTGCGATGTAAAAATTGGCTCTAGCGAGAAACTTCTGGTGGAAACTCGTTTAACTGTTGCTTTGCCATTAAGCTAACTTGAAAGTCGTTTTCTTTAAGGAAAACGTCGAATTAAAGGATTGCAATTCATAGCTCACAAACGACTTACACTCTGTAGTCAGAAAAGCCAATAAGAAGTTTTTAACTTCTGCTCGCAACGTGCAATCTTTAGTTTTCTCATGAACAAAGAACTGTTATTTTTCACTAAGAAAGCAACAAAAAATTTCAAACTAGGTCAGGCATATACAAGATGCCAGACAGAGCATAAAAAAACCTTTTGCTTTCATTTTGTTTTGGCAAACAGTCAAACTGAGCCGGCCAACAGAACGCAAGAGCCATGTAACCATATGCGTTTTAAAACATTGTTCTGTTGTTTCCATTACAATTACAATGCCTAACTTCTACCCCACAATTAACTGCGCTCTATTACTATTATTGGTTATTTCACGCTTACTAATCTTTTTTCTATAGTTCAGTCAAAGGTTAAATGACGAATACGAACTTACAAACGACAGCTATCTAATTCACTAGAACAAAACAAACGTATATACAACCTCCATTTACTGCAATCTCAATTGCAATCTGTCTTTTCAACCCCAAAAGTAGTATTTTGATCGGTGCACGCACCGACCGAAGAAGAACAAGTGGTAGGCACACGAGAGAACTGGAATGGAACCCGGTCCTTTCGTAGCTTCAAACGGTCACTGACAGTTTCATCCGGGACCCCGTCTTTTCGTTTTTACTGACCCAACGTATCGAGGTCACAATAACGTGGTTTGCAATCATTTGGTGTCCAATTTTGGTCAGCAAATATTTCTGATTTGCATCGAAGAAGTACATGTGGTAAGCATTGTCCATTCGCAGACAATCACTGATTGCACGTCGGCAACAGTAAAAATGTATTCGATAATCTAGAAAAATACTAGCACCTTGTATTAATTTCTAGCTTTTTGGCAACAAGTTGTTCTTTACGTTAGAAATTGTCCAAAACTAAGGGAAATAAAAGCGACTATATTTTTTAAAGTGTTTCGCCAGTTTTTCATCCAAATTCATTAAGTTTGCTGTTTCGTAAAAGTTTGCCCAAAGGAAAAAAAAATCATCGAAAAGTAGGCAAAAAAATGCTTCCCAAAAAGTAACGCCAGAATCAACGTACTGCCTAAGCAACATTACCATATTTGCCAAAAACCTAGAACAGTGAACTAACAACTTAAGAAATTATCTAGCTGCTCCTAAGGACAAAAATCGAATCGATAATAAAGCGAACAAATTGATTTTTGAAATCAGTTTAAAACCCACTACTGTATAATTTTTTCTACTCTACCAAGCTAATCCTTGATTTATTCTAAGAGCAGGGAGTTATCAACTGCCCTGCCATTTGATTCTTTGTATAATTATGCACGCGTTCCGCCCACTAATTCGATCTATTAGATTATCTCGGAGACTGGTAACGAGTTGTCACGACACGATTCGATTTAAATAAAAGCAAACCTTACTTTGTCCCGCCAGGAAACTTTCCGTCTAATGACTGGGCAAAAGATTCTTTGAGGTTCTCCAGCCGGCTGGTGAACTCCTGCTGAATTCCTGTTAAGGTCTGCCTCAGGTCACACACAGATTTGGGATCAACGACTTCAACATTCTCTTCGTCTTCGCTGTCAGGTGTTTCAATCTTCACCGGTTTGGAGGCGATATTGCGCCCGGGAGAGGATTTGCCTTTCTCCATATCCACATCGTCATTCTCCAGTTTCGTGTTTTCACATGCCAGCTTCTCCCCTGAGTTCTCCTGTTTCACGCTAACCAACTCGCCAGTTCTCTCTTTCTGCTCTCGTGGGGGAGAGTTTCTCTTTGGCGACTCTTGTGGCTCTTCATCTTTCTTTGGCGATTTTGGGGATCTGCGTTCTTGACTGATATCCTTAGATCCAGGCCCGAGATTAGGACTTTCAGGTAACTGACCATTTCGATAGAGCCCAGACCTCATAGAGTACTCAGGAAGGTTCACCTCACTCAGGCCTGCGTTAAAATCAAAAGGTGATGCGCCTGGGAATGGGAAACTGTAAGGAAATGGGTACTGGAAAAAGCGCATCCTATCAGCCGCTGACAGCAGCCCAGCCTGTGCACCGATTAAAGGAGAGAGAGGCGCTCGGAACATATCGGGTGAGCTCAGCCATCTGCGCATGGCCATACTGGTGTAGCTGTCGCTCGGGCTGCAGCAACCAGGCATATCATATGGATTACGCATCCGCCCAAAGTCCACCGGACTATGAAAAGCGACATCCGGGAACATGAGGTCAGGAAAGGGGAACAGACCAGGATAAGGCATCCCAACGCCCCCAAGACTCACAAGGCCACGGGCAGCGTCCAGTCTGCTATCGAATGAAGACAACCCTTTTCTGCCAAAAAGATCCCCAGTACCACGCGCATCCTCGCTATTTGCGTCTGCCATGGCCTGTAACGACGGAACACTACCCCGATACATCTGAGACCGGCGCAGCGGATCCATGCTTTCGCTCAGAAGGATCCCTGACGGGTCTGCGACACTGCGTGACCGCTTACGATGCTCCTCGTCGTCACGCAATCCTGGGTGAGCAAACGTGACAGATTTTCGACGATCGCTTTTGTTGGGGCTTTTTGGTTGATTTCGCAATGCAACAGCAAAGCGGTCGTGACCCTTGCTGTCACCGTCTGACGAGTTAGACACTTCACTGATATCACTTCTGACGTCAGCGTCTGTTCCATTGCGACTGGGTTGACTTGAGTCCGGGGTCGGATGGCCCGAGTCCAATGAACTAGTTGGTGATGAAAGTGGGCTGGGACCAATTGACTTGCTTTCAGGGAAACGGAGGGGGTTGAGGTGAAGTGGACCGGGGCGAGGGACGTTCCCGCCATGCACCACGAGCGGAGGTCTTCTAAGAGAGATGCAATACAAAATTACTAACGTAGCGAGAATTAACTTAGTTGGGTCTACCGCTTTAATCAATCCTCTCCATGAAAATGTTGGAACAAACGCATTTAACTTACACAAATCTGAATAAAAACAGTTGAACACTTTAAGAAACGGGCAGAATACTTGTTAATACTCCAAACATCTACAACCTCGTTGCTATAGATAGATACCCAACATACTGAGAGTAAAAAGCCTAAACACTTTCAAACCCTGCTTCAGAATAAAAAAATCTTTGGTTAAGTTTGTGTCAAAATTTTCTGCTATTTCTTGTAGTATATTTACAACTGCAATGGACTATGGTTTATAAAACAATGAAAGTATAGTAGTAAAAAATCATCCTCGTTTGATTCGAAGGTCGGCCCTTTGTCTGAACAAACGGTTTAAAATTTAGCCTACGGGAAATAAAACACTCACTGATAGCTTTTTTATGTTTAAAACAATAAAGCAAACACTTTGTGTCTGAATGACAAAAAAAAATATAAAGATACTGAGCCTATGTAAAACTCTACTGGAAAATGCAGCGCAGTTTTCATTGTTTTAAGATTCTGTGTTCTTATCATAATTTTCTAAACAAAAGCCAACAGACTGCCGCTTCCCAAACCCGCTGCCACGCACGTGGGCGGCTGAGAGATAGCAAACACTTTTATCTACGTGTAGCAATGGTTTGTCGACACAGCTGCCGGAACCGCGTGATCACAACTGATACAAAGTTGAAACAGATGAATCACTGGCGGCAACATGTTTGATCATAGGTTATATACGCTTTTTTTCTGTCGAGACGATAATCCTAGCTCTTGGCCTTGAAGTTTAGAAATGTCATCCACCTCAAATAAGAGTTTTGTATAGTAGGAAGAAAGAGAAAAAATATTTGGAGTGTTTCAGAAAAAAAATTATCGACTACTCATTGTTAAAGTACTTTATGTCAAAACTTTGGAATCGATAAAAAGACAAAGACTTGTGGTTCTTATCAAGGGATCATGTGGAGCTGACTATTGACGACTGTCTCGTGTCCTTTAAGTTACCTGACACCCGAGACAGGACTATAAAAAGAACAGATTTATAATTTAACACGGTAGACAGACAATTGGCTTCGAAATCTCAGACAATCAAAAATAGAGTTGATTGTTTTAAATCTTCACCGTCGATTGATTTAAGAAGCTGACGTTTCTAGCGTTAACCCTTCGTCGGAGGAAACATTTGCTTCGCAAAAACTTGTTTCAAAGTATCTATTGTACTAACTCGCTGGCGCACTGAACATGTTTTATACAACTAGTATTAGAATCAAAAATATTGTTGATTTCTATCATTATTCTAGAAATCATGCCCTGAGTTCAAGACAAGCAAACCAATGCATTTTGGCGCAGTAAAAACAGCTTTACCGTTTTTCAAATTTTTTGAACTTTAAAAACCGATAGCAATAAAACACTACTGCAGTTCCAAAAATGTAAACCTCTGTGTATGGTGGTTACCCTGCTCTACCCAACTGCCAATCAAAGATGTATATTGGCTACCCTTCTCTACCCTGCTCATCAATGATTCATGGCGGCTACCC
>JAOBRD020344161.1:0-21447 GCA_027575215.2 Hydrozoanthus sils | reverse complement strand
TGCTCTACCCAACTGCCAATCAAAGATGTATATTGGCTACCCTTCTCTACCCTGCTCTACCCTTTTTGCCGATCAATGATTCATGGTGGCTACCCTGCTCTACCCAACTGCCAATCAAAGATGTATATTGGCTACCCTTCTCTACCCTGCTCTACCCTTTTTGCCGATCAATTATTCATGGTGGC
Source organism: Hydrozoanthus sils (assembly GCA_027575215.2). Lineage (NCBI taxonomy): Eukaryota > Metazoa > Cnidaria > Anthozoa > Zoantharia > Hydrozoanthidae > Hydrozoanthus > Hydrozoanthus sils. Next base: position 21,262 of record JAOBRD020344161.1, on the reverse strand, counting down.
TACCCTGCTCTACCCTACTGCCAATCGATGATGTATGGTGTCTACCCTTTTCAATCTTACTACAAATAAATGGTTCTTATCTCACTCTGAGTAAGTCAAGTAGCGGGGATTATCATTTAGTTATCATCACTCTAACATTATCCATAATAATAACAATACTATAACCATCATTTCACACCTGCTTCCTAATGGATCGCTCTGTGCTCGTTCCAGTCTCTTCTGCGCTGTAACAGCGACCTCCTTCTTGACGACCGAGGCAGAGGAATGGGCGCTAGGGTTGTGGGCGGGTGAGCATATTGCAAATAACCCGTACTCTGTGACCTTGTTCTCTCGCTTCTTTGTATGAATCTCTCTCATACGACCAACACACTTGAACAACTACGAATCAGAAAACAAGAAATACATTTAACTCGATCTTTCAATTAAAAAGCCTTCTCTCCACGATTTTTAAAAAACTTTTTGATAAAAAAAATAGCTTGGCTGAAAAAAAATTTCTAGGGAGACTAGTTACCGCAGCAAAATCGCCGACTGAAAAATCTATTTCGATCCTACTGTCTTAATTTTTACCTAATTCATTAATGTTTTAACCGCTTCGCGCAAGATTTTTTAAAAACAGAAAAAAATGTCCAAATTCATGAATTGGAAACGAAGACTGACAAAAAGTACAACATTCATATTATCCGCATAACTCTAGCGGACGACTTAAACGACGATATCAGCTAACAAAAAAACACATTTTCGATCACGTATGGCTCGTTTCCATTTCCTCGTCCGAGTTACGCTTTGTGAATAGAAAAAGATGAGAAAGATTTTCTTTAAGGTAAATAAAGATGGACACGTTTTCTGTGAGCCGTTCTCGTAGTTATAAACACTTCAAAATTGAGCTTTTCACGCTGGTTGTTTTCAAGACAATCGACCAGTGCAGATTACCAGCACGGTGCATTCAATGTGCAGCTATTGTGTTCATTATTGTTTTCTACCGTCCCGGGACCAGCTCTATACATTCCAAACTGCTACTATTGTACTCACAAGTTGGAAACAAAACAATGAACTTTTAATCACTTTTCGGTTCAACCCATTGTTTCATTCGTAAGCTTTAATTTTTTCAAAAAAATATTTTAATTTTTAACTTACCTTGTAAAATCCACCGCCGTGATTCAGGGTGCATTTCATTCTACATGTAAAAGCTCTTGTGAGTTTGTCGTCCTCGCCCGATTCTAAGGAAAAACACATGAAAAGCATTGTAAGCGAAATAAAAAGATTTCCAAGAGAACACGCGGCCTTCTTGGCTTTTTCAAGCAAAAGTTTCTGAGTTTACCTGTTTTCCCGTTTTCTTTCGTTGTTCCATTGGTAATTTCTTTGCTTGGTAAATCCTGATCCTGAATAAAAACAAAACAATTCATTATCTGCAACCGTCATCTCAATACAACCAATCAATAGCATGATGCTAAATTCGCCCCAAAACAACGCAGTTTTGTAGTGCACTAGGCATTGATTTTACAACCAACCAATTGCACGCTGCTAAATTCACGCCAAAACGACACAGGTAGGTACATTGGACGTTGAGCTTTACAGGCTCAAATACATTCTAAAGAAGACATTACTGAATGAAAAGGCCGAGCTAAGCGTTGTACTAGTTACGTCAGAGGAGGCATAGCTTTCTAAATCGTGGGGAAGGGAAGGTCATCTTTCAGCTGTGCACATACCCTACTCGACTTTCTCAAAACTCCGCCACCTATGTGCGTACTAAGTTGTGCTCACTTTAAAAAACAAAAGCCACGTGACAATAAAATGGCGGCGACTGCGAAAAGCAAACTGCAATTGTGACAGCGCTGTTGCCATGAACAAGATAAAGAGCGAAAAATTTGGGTAAGAGATTGGCTAAAAAATGGCGACTTCGTGACTCTTACGAGTTTATTTAGAGTAGCTATTACACGTAAACAGTTTTATACTCTGAATTGTCGCATTTCAAAATTACAAACTATGTAATGTCGAGGTGTCAGCGCTGATTCGTCATATCAGCCAGCATACCAGATGTTTCACGTCACGGTGTTAACACTGAAGCTGTTAAACTTTTAAGAGAAGGAAAGAATCTCACTCTCTACCTTTGTCGGCCATGCTAACTTGCTTTTAACCATTTCTTGGTCATCGATATGCAGGAACTTAAATAAACTTTGGTGAATGACCGCCGCCTGTCAGAAAAAAAAACAACAGAAATCAAGATGGTTTGTAAACAAGGAGCTTTGGTGTAAAGAATTGGAGAGTTAAAACGCTATGTTAATGCTTTGACATGGTGAATGCACACTGTTTTGAAATATTGCTGAAATGTAACGGGAAGGCGTCAACAATAAGCTCACAGTGACAAGGGTAATATGGATTTAATAGTACAAAATATTCACCTGTGAGTAACCCAGGAAATCGCGGACGTTCTCTGAAACATAGAACAGTTGTCCCTCCTGAGTAATAACGCAGATAAAACCATCCAGAGCCTACGAGACAAAAAAAAAAGTTAATTTATTCATCTGGATACCTATCGATTCACTCAACTTGCCAATGTCACAAAATTTTACAGTGGAAGAGTTGTTCTGGCTGTCACAAGATTCTTTTCCTCAGAAGGAAAAAACTCCGAGTCCCCAAAGGGCATCAGGTCAGACGCTCTACCCACTGAGCTACTAAACCTTTGCATCATCTAAAATCCTACGACGTTTTCTTTTTAGGGATGAAGTCAAAACAATGGTACTTTTAAGGAACCCAATTTCGTCGGTGAGGTGGTGGGTGGCGGTACAGACCCCCTACCCCACCCTCCACCACTCTTTCAGAGCTCAGTTTCTCAAAACCTGATTTAGGGGTTTTAGTTTTTATTGTATCATGGACTCCTCTCTCCACAAGGAAGGCGTTGGCGCAAGCACTTTATCAATATCTATTTCATTGAACACGATATTTGCTCCTGAAAGTCAGCCTTTTTAAAAAAAGGTGGTGGGTGGCGGCACATAATACCACACCCCCCTAAATTGGGTTCCTAGGAAGTACCACTGTTTTGACCTTTCCCTTAATCCTATCAGTCCAAAATGGTACAAATGGCAATTGCTAAATTCTCCCAACTATATCCCATACATTTTGTGTTACCAGTTTTGGAGAATTACATTTTTGATCTTCATAGATTTGCTGTTTAAATTTATCAATTTCATGCTTGTTTCATTTTCTCATCACCAAATATCTTATACTGTTGATCCCCGGTATTTCGAATTAGGTTAATTCAAACTCCCGCTAATTCGAACTTGGATATTTCGAAACCCCGCTAATTCGAACAAAATTCCGTTTCCACAGGATTTGATCTTAGATGAAAAACCAGTAAACTCAAACTCAGTTTACTCGAACCCCCGCTAATTCGAACAAAATTCAGTTTCCCAAGGCTTTTGATCTTGGCTACAAAGTCAGTAAACTCAAAATCGGTTAATTCAAACCCCCGCTAACTAGAACAAAATTCAGTTTTCTAAGCTTTGATCTTAGATACAAAACCAGTAAACTCAAACTCGGTTGATTCGAACTCCCGCAAAGTCGAACTGTTTTTTCGCCTTCCCATCGCAGTCGAGTCCGAATTAAAATTAAAAGGGTTATACTGTTTTGTATGGGTTAAGTAAGGAGAAGTAAGGAGTTGAAAAAAAATGATTGGGGTGAAGAAAAAAACAGTACGAACTAGGCATAAATGAAGCCACAGCAATTTTAAAATCTTAGTTTTACGTGTAAATTCAAAGTTGTTATCAGCAACCGCACTGATCCATCAATTGCCCATATCTTGTCAAACTGTCTTGAAAGCAGCAAAACAGTAACAAACTTAAAGTACAAAAATATGTTTCGGCACTTAGATATGCAATAGAATAAATATTGTTCAACATAAGCTCTTGAATAATGAATTTAAGTACTTATATAGAGCGATATTCATTCTTTTGCATCACTGAAGATAGTACTAGAAGTGTCGAGACATGTTGAAAAGCTAAGTGTATTGTGTTTCCTTAAAAATAAAATTATCTTTGTAAATTATTTCTGAAACTAACGACAATTCTGACTTATGTTATGACGAAACACGCCTGGTTACGACCATAAATAGAGTTAAAGGATTATTTTTCACACGCTGGCCAGATGACAAATGTGTTTCAATTGATATCGGTAATCGACGTCCCAGCTGATATAAGTAACGTTGATTACAAACGGCGGCACCTCGGTTTCTTTGTTCTCTGAGCTCGACTTGTGGCAAGTCTAATAAGCTATCTGCAATATCAAATACTTTAAAAACGTGTATATTGACTTTTCAGTCGTTAAACAATGAAAGTTGCAATGTTTCATCAGAATATCAAACACGATAGTATTTGTTACATTCAATGCAGTTTTAACAAGAGCGACAACTAAAAAAACTTAACGACACCAGCCTCCAAATGTACGAAATACCGTCAGTGTTTTGATTGATGCGGACACTGTTGATAAACTAACAAGCTTTGTAGTTCGACCTTACACGTATATTATGGAGATACATGAAGTAATACCGAATTCATTGAGCGTCAATCGTTACGACGTAAATCAAAAGCAAAAAATTTCAAATGATGTTTGAGGAAAATGGAGGTATTTTCAAGCGGTGACACTGTTAAAATAAGCCACATGCCATGTAGAACTCGCACTTCACTTAGACTGCACCACTTCCATTTCGACTGATTCAGACGCATTAACAAATCGAGCGCAAGCAACAAATAAACTCACTCCGTATATATCTTTGTAGTTTTATTCTTTAAGTCATTATCTTCAAGTTTAAAAACAGGCTTTGCTAAATAGTAGTTCACTTTAAGTTTGAGGTATACTAAACATTGTAAAACTTGGGATAAACACAGACGATTTACCCAACCTTCCCAAAAGGGAAGAAACTAGGAGTTATTTACAAGTTCAAAGTTCTGTTCTTTTTGTACACTGTTTTCCTTCCCCATACAAAGTTCAATCACAGCAAAACTGCCTTGCTTGTACAAATCTAGTCCCTTTTGTTGCTTTCAAAGTACTACACCTTTCAGTTTCGCTTTATATATTATTCATTACTTTGTAGTTGACAAAAGTACTACACTTTGTACTAAACTAACAACAAACAAGCAGATAGAACAAACAACCAAGATACGAACTAAACAAACAGTTTTGATTATGAGTTTTTAAAAACGATATAACTAGTTTGAGCGCCACTAGAAGACAGCAAAACAATAAAAAAATTACAAAAATAACTTCAAAATTGATCCTATCCACTTCCTATGTAAACACTGCTTTACTGGGGTATTTAACGAGAAGTATTAGATATAAAAACCGTTATTCAATACTGCTTCTTCAATTAAGAGGAAACGAAACTCTTTTTTAATACGTACACAAATTTCACTGCTGACTGATTCGATTCTAGCTTGATTTCATTCTGTCGACAAGTCTGGCAGGTGTTTGTCACACGTTGAAATAAAACGCTCGAGTACAAACCAAATTGAAAGACGAGTCCCAAAAATTAAAAACACGTGAAAATAAAGGGAAATGTCATCTCAAATAGGAGAGAATGTAATTGTTTTCCTTTTAGTAAAATCTTGGCAATGATTTAACTGACAGATGCACGAATACAAACCAATTGTCTAGTTGATCTTGCGATCTATTCACATAAAAATTTGGCTTTGTTAGTCAAAACAGGACGGCGATAACAAAAAGGCAGCCTCGGGGCAAATGACACGACACAAAAATAATTGCTATTACTTTGGCCTAACTGACTAACTGATGGCGAGATAAATGAACGGCAATGCACCATCTTTTTATAGTGCACTTTAGGTAACTGTGAATCCTAAAATAGCCAAAGAACAGTTCAAAGAATGGTCTAAGTTACATCGACATTTGGTACGACGCGGATTAATAATTTTTGGCCAAGTAAAAGACAAGTAAAAAAGTAATACGGATCGGAGAAATGTTGAAGTGTGAATCAGAGTTATTTCCTGTACCTAATTGTAACCATGTCGGGCATAAACTTTCAGTTTCACCTGTGTTCGGACCATCTAAAGAGGTGGTCCGTGCACGGGTATACTTGGCACTGTTACAAACAAAAGCACTGGCCATGAAGAGTAGAAAGATGATAAAAAAAACTTAATAAAACAATAGTTCAGAATGAAAAAACAGTGATAAAGAAAGTGTTCTACAGTGGAAATAAAAACTCAGCGTAAAGAGCTGCAAAGCCTATGAAGAAAAAACACAAAAATTTCTCCGAGCCGTCATTTTTTTGGCACCCGAGCCATTTATACATGCCTTACCAAAAATTCGTTGTAGTGTCATCTTAAAAGAATTGTGAAGCTCTCTCTTATTGTGTCCTTTCACAAAATTCACAGATTGCCTGTCCCACCATGTATAATTATAGAATTCGGAAAAGCAAACGAGTCAATTTCATTGATCTACAATCGTGCATTTGCTTCAACCAGCTTATTATAAAAAGCATTTAGCGGGATTATTTTTCTGCAAACTATGTTTTAACCAGACTATTCTATAACGGCAATCAAACGGGTGTTTTTTAATGGCCAGTTATTATAAAAATTCTCGATCCATTATTGTAAGCGGGGATTAACGGCTCAAACGTTCAGAAACCCAGCTGTATGTTTTTTTGTTTTTGCTAAGCTTGCTCTTAATCCCAAAGGAAAGCCTCACCGATATTAATTTCTTAGTAGAACTTTATTCTGTTCCTTTTCGAGAGTCCAATATTTTGCGTTTATGCACGCAACAAAATTTTCCAGCTTGCAAAGCGCTTTTAATACTTGTTCAGTACATTATTTACAAATTCTGACACATATGGTGGATTTGCTTCGAAAATATATCACTTCTTGTTTACTTTGGTCAAACAAGACGAGTATATTGGCCTCAAACGGGTCAAAGAATTCCGAAACGAAGAACAAATTATGTCACCCTTTAAAGCCTTGCTAGTGCAACATTCTGAGAAAAAGAAACGAAGTACAAAAAAGTAGATTTTAGTATCTAATTCTCAAGCAAAACATACCCATGTGCGATTTTGGAAACCCGAAAATGACGAGAACGCGAAGCTATTTTGAAGAAAAGTTTACAGCTTGAATTTCGAACCGCGACCTCTCACTCCAAGATGACAAACGTATTACCAACTCTTTCTAGAAAACCTCAAAAAACACAGAATAACGAACAATAGTTCCCAACTATAATTTACAACAAAAATATATTGACAAGTAAACAGTCAATTTTTGTAACTCGAAGCTAGATCGATTCTCACTATAACTCAATCCAAACTGACTTTAATAAAACTATAAAACATTTACAGTAATAAGAATCTTATTCTGCTAAACAATGTAGAAATGAAAGAATGGCCGACGTATTTATGGACCACTTTCAGACTAAATGTGGATTTCAATTTGGCAAGAATATGTGTATAGGGAGTGAATGTAGAAGTCCCTTTCAGTTCACGGAAATTTTGTGTATACACTCTCTTTCGACTTTGTCCACACAACATGCATATTTGAATTCTGTTCGAACGACTTTAAAATGACTGCCAAAACGTAAGTTTCTAAATCTCTAAATGACTTATGTAAACACTTCTGGCATCCGGATAACAGACTTAAAAACAATATTCTGTAAGCTGTTTTTGTATTGTTTGACTCGTAATTTTGCCGGCACGAACACACTTTGCTTTCCAATCTCTAACATACTTTTGGAAGTTGCTTCATTTTCCAGCTCTGAACCCACACAGAACTAAATGGTACCGAGCCAAGACAGAAAAATCCTATCAAATACTTTTTATCGGCTGAATTTATATTCTAGTTAGAAACTTACCAAACTTGATACATGTATACCTAAAAATGTACTGGTATCAATAAAAATATGTGTAGTGGATCAGGCAGCAAGAAAACACTTGGGAGCAAATAGCTGACGATATTTTTGTATGTGATGTACATCTTTTCATCTGGACATTTTTATCATTTTCTTGAGACTTAAACTAAATCCTTTCTTGAGCCTACGTCGCCCATTACGCGGGTACTTATCTCCAGTTTCGGTAGTGTTAAGCGGATGAGTTTGACTCTCTCTGGACAGAATACTAATCTATCGAAGGTTAGACCCTGGCAGAAGTTGGTACGCAATTATACAACTAAGTCAACTGGAAACAAGCTGGATAATAAAATCCAGTGATGTCTGACGGACTGAAGAAATTTAACATTTCGGATATTAAAACATGATTTTACAAGAAATTAAATTTTCATTTCATTTTGAGGAATATATTTTGATGTTTAACTCACATCATTTTCAACCACAAAATGATGTGAATTAAGCATCGAAATATTCCTCAAAACAAATTCAATTTCTCGTAAATCACATATTTCTTGTTTATTTTCTAAATGTTTATATTCGGTCTGGCACTTGAATCAAAAGTTATGAAATGATGTTTTTGATATTTGATACACGGTTTCGTCTAGACACTTTATATTATTCTCGAAAGAAAATACCCACATATCTTGAGCAATTATAAGTGTTAAAATTAAGTTACAGAAACTCAAGAAAATTACAAAATTATTCTAGTCTTTTCTTTATGAGAACGAAAAGCAGTAAGAATACAAGATGCAGTAAGAAATTGTTCTGCTCAATTGTTTTATTACATCAAAAGGCAGTCAAGGAACATTTCAAGAACATATACATGACGATTCTCACTTTAACTACATACAACCGCTCCATGAGCACTGACAGTTTTTTCTATAAGCGAAAACAATATTATAAATGATATATTACCCTGCATGTTTGATCTGTATCTACCACAGTCGAAATAGAATACTCCTTAATAACTTGACTTCCTCTTTTAAGGTCACATGAATTAGTGAATCATACTTCACCACTGTTATGTAAAATAACCGGAAAAGTAGATAGACAGACAGATATCACTGTGCTGCATACAACACCCACTTTACTATAAAAGCGGCTTTTCTAGTCCAAATTTAAGCAGATATCATTTAATTAAACTGCATTGAAATTCTTTACAATTTACTACATAAACTACTTCTAACTAGTGTTGCAATAATATTTAGCAAGTCCCTTTTCACAATAGGATATATTTGGTATAGCTTGTCACACTTCATGTATTGTAATATTTTCACCAATAACTCACTGTATATATGCAAAAAGAGTTGCCTATACATGTGCTTTTCAAGTATGCACATATTACACAAAAAATACTATCTGGCATCACAAATTGAAGTCTACGAACATACTTACTGTGTTACTTGTACTTATGTTTTAAGATATATACAAAAGAGCAAAATTTATACCACTTTTCATGCACAACCAATGTTATTTTCAAACTTATAAGCAATGCTTAAATTACACTAAGAATTTGTACAATGTAAATTGCAAAGGTCAAGCGGAAACAAGGATTGGAATCTAAATCAAAACAAAGATTGCACTGAAGCAAATACAAATAATGCCTACTCCACTCGCAACTACTTATAAAAATATTCAAATCTCAAATAAGTTCAACCTAACTGTGAGTACAAACTAAGCTGATTTCTGAAGAAATCTCAACTTTGAACATCTTATTTACATCTAGTTAATTTACACATTAAGACAAAGTAGTCTGACCAATGACTAGATTCGAATTCTGTGTGTATCTGATTGCAGCATAATCTATTTGTTAAGGTTAAAGCTTAGCTTACTTCTTATGGGACAGAATATTTTCTGTAACTATTAAAAAGGTTGTTTTGAGTCCTGTAAGTTGGCACTACCTTGCCCAGCAGAAGCAGTTTCAAGAGAGTTGTTCCAGCCAACATAATGAAGTGCCAAAGGCACAAGTAACCTGGGAGGAGGGAGAGGGGGGTTTCCCTGGACACGCTTCCCCGCACATTTGTTGCATTTTCAGAGAGAATTAACTGACCTTTACAACAGGAACTTGTTAGCCCCTGTTGGCTGTTTCCTACACCTTCCACATTTGTAAAAAACTTGTTAAAAGAAAATGCTTTTGTAATCTAAAGTGGTAGACAAAATCTGTTAAACTGTTAACTGAAATTTCTCGTATTTAGCCTTCTTGTTGCATACACACACAAAAAAAGTTAAAAACTTCTCTAAATAACTAAAAAAATGTGATCAAATTCAAAAGTTGGACCAGCTGGACCGGCTCTGCTGGGCCTAATTACCCATAAAAAGCTCAAAAACATTCACTTTGATAATTATAATGTTAACCCACTCCAAATTAGAAATAGTAAGTATAGAAAAGAAATCTTTTGGTGCATCTTTATATAAATGTTAACTTTTAACTATAAACTCTAATTTAGTAAACAAAATTATTACATATCGTCTGTAGCTTTTTCAAAGAGCTCAACTAAATTTGACTTTTTTTATTTTTGAAACAATGATTTAAGATATTTTACTAGAATAAACTTACATGATGCCTGAAACAGCCAGGCATGTAATTCTTATTTACATGCATTGCGAATGTCAGTGGGTCAGGGTATATCCCTATCTGATATGGATCCACAGACACATATGTTACCATTTCTTGTTAGATAGAAATATTTTTAAAAGAGTGTTGAGGTAGAAAAGTATAGTCAAATACATACAATATAAGCATTCGCACAACTGTTATTGTAGAATCAAAAACTTAATTGTAGCATTACTGTTAACACTACTAGTTGTAGAGACCTATCTGGCTTCTACTTGTCTCTGGCATTCTATCATGATTCAGTAATCAGCCATTAGCTTAACTTTCAACTGATATGTTTCTTTCCTTAAGAATTTACAGTATAATAACATAACCAGTGCATTTGTAAGCAACTATATTTCATTTTTACAGCTATATATTATAAAAATGTATAAAACAAATAAGGAAATATTGAAATGGTATGATGAGGGCCCATGCTTACATCAAGCCATCTGCTATCTACCAAGCTTTATATAAACATACATGAAAACACCAACAAAATATGTATAGACAAGTTGCCCAAAGGAGTTCAGGTAATTTAAAATAAGAACTCTAACCAATATTATCCTTGACACACACGGCCTTACTACAAAAGTTACCATAGGTGCTCCTCAGACCTGGAGTTATATATACTAAACAAAGCTACATATTTATATTAGTGACCAATACATATATATACAATTAATTTATCTTCAGATAATATCATGATATTATTTTTAAAACTACAGAATGAATTAAATATCTAGTCACTACAAGAAAAATCATCCTTGTCATGCTGTAGACAGCAAGTCTGGTGAAAAAGCCAAATATTGCTTGCAATCAATCAAATGCTTTTAATGTGATCTGGACAGTATAATTATCACCTCTGTGAATTGAAAAACTAAATTCAAGTTACCAGACTTTATAGAGACAGTAAATCAATTAAACATCAGCAAAAAACATATATAACTAATAACCGTAACTCAGCTTATACTTTATAATATTTCTGGGGTATAGTTTAACACCCTTATAAGGGAAGATCTGAAATCCGATCTTTTTCAGATGTAAGAGCAACTGTAGAGTTTCTTTCTTTTTCATTTCAAAATGCCAAGTGAAGGTTCAAATTAATTGATTCTCCTGCTAGCTGCAGACTGCCAACAAACTGACTGTGCTACATGGGCTGCAATAAAAACTAAAATCAACTTTTTTTCTACTGAACTGCTACCCTCATTGAAGCAAATTAAATGGCTTTAGTTTGCTCTACTGAATGACTTGCATTTGAAACACTAACTTTCCAAAACTTCCAATGACAGATCCATTACAAGATGTTAAACACTTACCATTAAATCTATTTAATATAGGTTTAACTTAAAATGACCTACATATTACATAGGTTTGTCTCCTCTTAGTCTGAGTATGTAATATACAGCACAATGTGTATGTCAAATTTGTTAGGGGGTGATTAAGCTCCTAAAATTTGAGTCATTGAGCTCAGGACATACCCTGTGGTATTAACTTACTGGTAGTGGCTGGGATCCAAAACTTTTTTCATTCTATTCTACCACAATAGTAACATCAATTATCACATAGAATAAAGTAGCTCACAGATTATGGGGGTGTGGGAATTTTTTGAAAGATCTTAATTGTGACTGCAGGTTGTTTTGATGTGGTCAAGAAAAATGTCAGCCAGCCATTATAATATATGAAGTATTTATCTGAACCACTTAATACTTCAATCAATATATATATTCACTCTATACATCAAGAAACTGTGACATTTGTCTTCTTTGGACAAACAAACCACAGTTGGTCAGACAAATAAATTATCAAACAATTATGCCAATGGCATTGTTGCTACTACAAAAATAAATTCATATGTGATCACTTGATTCTGATTCTAACCAAACATGCCTTAAGAAATAATTATTAATTACCATAACAACTTGTATTTTACCTCAAGATGATTTTCTGCTTACACAATGACCAAAGGTGTAAACAATATCAATATCGAATGAAAATAACTTAATTGTCATGAGTGAAATTTGATCTCTTGTGTTGAAAACAAAATTGTCATGGTTGAGTTTTTTTCAATGAAATTCTGACCAAAAGTCAACTTTTATTAATTTAACTATTATTACTATTTCAAATGAAAAGGTCAGCAGCTTTGTTCTAATTCATTTATGCAAAGTATGGTAATCAGAAACATGTGCAGCACCAAGGAGAATAATTAAGAAATGTATATCTTGGTCATTGTGTTTAAAACTGTTCTAAACTGGATGCATTAATGCAAAGCTTCCAAAAACAAGAATTGTAAATTTTCTATATCTGCCAAAAAAATCCCTTAGTGTCATCACTTGGAATATTTGCCTATACCAGCTGCCCCAGACATCTAATATCACTTTCTTGGTTAAAAAGTCACTGTCAAGTCTAGATCTGCCCAGTTACCCCGGCCCCTTTGACCCTTGACAACCAGCAGCAAACAATACTTTCAAACCATGGATGTTTCACTATAAACAGGATAATTGTATACCAAGCCACAAATTAACAACTTCAGTAATACCATTTTTTTCACAATCTAAGCCTTGTAACCCTTAATTTTTATGTTAATTTATCTGAGCCTTGAAATAATTTATAATATTATAGGCAAAGTACAAATAAACAGAGATATCTGCTGACTTTACAAATCAATCACCCCAATTGTCTTATCTTAAAGTGTTGCTTTATCTAAAACTCTGACAAAACTTTGAATAAATTCATGAAATTTTGGTTTATTTCAAGACAAAGGTATCAGAGGCTGGGCTTGTTTTTATTTAAAGAAAAATATGTAACAGGTTGTGGAAGACATCCAATGACCGACACCAATTCTTCGAACTCTCCTTTAAAATTACATTTAACCATATTCCAGCAGCAACTTTCTAATGGAAATGAAACTTCAATGGAAATGAAACTTTTATCAGGTGTTTCCGATGTCTTAAAAAATACAAACTAAATATGACTTCTTTATTGTACCCTACACGTGTATTGGTTGTGAAATACCACAATTAGGTTTAAAGAACTGAGAAACTTTTGGCATATTTCCCTTGGTAATTATAATTTCAATGATCTATATTTGGATAGCTGCCAGTCAAGTAATTATAAAAATATACTAACCTCCAGCGACAATTGTGAAAACATGCCATTTCCTTCAAACTCCTGAACCAAATCTTCACATGTTTCCTCATTACCAGAAATTCCATTGCAGCCTTGGGGTTATTAGAAAAAAAATGATAAGAATCGTGTTTACTATGCACAAGGCCAGCTTAAGAATATGGAATTATCATCTATTTGAAAATGTCTGGACCTCAAAAAATAACGCTCCTGTCATGCAATCTACATGAAACGATATACCAGGAAAACTAGAAGGACCCTAAAAGCGAGGGCAGGAAGAATAAAATTTACCCAGTAAACTGGAAGAAGCATACGTAAAAAGTTATGTTTAGCTTCCCACAACATAAAAACAACACTGAAATGGATAGCTGATTATCATTTTAAATTAGAGGTTTCGGCCGTCACGCTTCGTAAAGCAGCAAAAGCAGCTGAGCGAAAAAGCGACTGCTACGAAAACCAAAAGTTTCTGATGTCGTTACTTGTCTTGTCACGAAACTTCATTCATTGAAAATAACGATGAACAGTTTGGTAGACGAAGGTTGCATAAAAGTTCTGTAAAGAGCCTATTCTTATTCAAATTCGTACACTGTTTTGCGCCTTTTGTGGGCCTTCGCGCCAAGAAAACGCCTTCTAAATCCTTAGCCTCTGTGATAAACCCGTCAAAAACAAGACCTACCGTTGCTGGTTCGCAAACTTTTAGTTGGCAAAGACAAAATTTCGCCTTTTGCGACTAAACGAGATACACTAATAAAATTTTTGTGTTTTTGCTTTTATCAAAGGTTACTGTCGTAACGTGATGTTTCAAGAACTCGCAAAATTACGCCTGGCTTTTGTCTTGACACGGAAATAAGCTTTGAGCTCGGAGCAATAATTCAAAACAGCTTTAATTTCGTAACGCAACATTTTTGCCTCGGGGCGCAACTCATCATCAAAATTCCAGGACTCGATTCTTAAGTGGTTCACACAAAAAAATATTTGAACTGATCGTGAAGTCGTTCGTACCCAACATGTACTAAAACTGGTACTTACTCGAAATACACGAACGCGCATGCCAAACTTGCATTTAAAATAAGAAAAACAACACGACATCTTTCGGAATATCACGTTTTCTAGAATCCAAACCTACTCATTAAACACATTGCAATTGTACTACTGTATTTTCGAAGGAAAGAAAACTAAAGCAATATAAACAAATCAAAATTGCACAGTTAACAATTTAATATCAAGCAGACTCGCTGACAAACGATATGGCAGGCCGAATACGAAATGAGATCAGCTTAAGTCTCTTCGTCCCCGCAGGCATAAAGAAGAAAGCTTGGTCGTTTAGTTGACATAAGTAGTTTAAAGGCATTTGGTTCATATTATGAAAGAATTTCAAAAGTATTTGCGCAAAAAGTTACGTGTATTCTTCCGAAAATATTAAAGCCATTTTGGTTGGATCAAAACACACGACTCCCGCTGATTGAGAAAATTCTTTAAACTTGCCTAAACAAAAGAAATAAAGTTTCACCACCAGTTAATCGATTTACATTGCATTTAAGAAAAGTAAACAGCACTGAAACGAATAAGACAAGGCTGCCGCTGAAATTTAGATTATTGCAGCTGAAAGAATAGCTTAGAAAGCGACGACATCAACTAACAACGAACGAAATGAAAAGAGAATAATAATTTATCGTTCATTAAAGCGTGGCTGCTTCCTATGTGCCGTTAACACGCAAGATAGAACTATAGGCGAAGGCCGAAGCCTTCATCCATGCTTTGCTAGTGAGCTCATGTTGATTCGAGTTAAACCGAAGGTTAACTGTCTGCTGATCTAAGCGGTGAACTTGCGTGAGCGAAGCCACTGTAAGGTTTGGCTATTTCTGCGTGACACTGGTTTGCATGAACGATGAGAGGTGTGAACTGGCTGCGCCGACAGTCTTTTGAAATAAACAGAGCCAGTCTAAACCTGCGCAAAGACTCTACAAAAGTGGAGCGAAGATTTACTAAGTTAGTAGCAAGAATTCTGTTCGAACTAACCAAAATTCATACTTAGTTAACATGTGGGTCAATGTAATTCGAAAACAACAACGGTCACAGTTCGAAAGAAGAAAGCCAAATTGTCTTGTTTCTTAGTCTGGCGCATTTCACCAATTCGCGACTAAAACAAACATAAAACTGTTCTTCGAACTCCCATGTTCAAAAGCTTAGAAAATAGACCAGTTTCAGCGCGAATAGACATAATAAATGTTTTACATCAAAAAGTTTTCAATTACCTTAGAATTCGAACATCGTGTCGTTCTAATGATCAATTTCAATGAAATACGAACAGACAAAAGTTGATGGCGTTTGCTGGCTGGCAGAGCACTGCATAACAAAAATGTCCGACTCGTGTCACTCCCATGGACTTGCGTTACCGTTTGTAATAATTCACCGAATCAACATCGAACCCGAATATCTCCATATCTCGACACTAACTAGTAAGGGCAAATAAAGAAATCTTGAGTTCTATTTCATCAATACTGCGACAAAAGGGACGTGTTAATGGTCCGTGCGACTGAAATTCACGAGCAATGGACCCTTGTTCATTTCGAAAGTCGCACACGCAAGTAATGCTACAACCGCTACAACCTACTCACGGAATTTGAATAGAAAACATTCACCGGAAGAAATTTGGCGAATTCAAAATGATATCAGTCTCAATACTAAACAAGGAACAAAAACAACTGAATGCATTTGCGATATTTGGTTATTCAATGATTCCAATGATCGCGCAATGAAAGCAAACAAGGGTTCTGGTAAAGCATATAAGTGCGAAGATATTTTTGTTAGTTTGCTTACAAGAGAGCAATCATGTCCTCGGTGACCTTTTTGCCCTTTCGCTAATAAACATTTGTTAAACGATCTAAGGATATCCTCTTCTATAAACTGCGCTGAGTAAGCTCTGATTTTGACTGCTATAATAAACGCGAGCTGGCTACGGCGAACAGTCTTGCTAGCGTCGAGTTCGCGCGAACAGTTTTCTTCTCAATGGCACGAAATATTAACAAAGCAGTTTTGCCTTGCAGTTGGTGAAAGTGGAGCTGTCGTACACTTTCCTCAGGAAATATCTCAAAGAAATCAACGGTGACATGCCGTGTAACTGGCCTAAGTGTGTGCTTCCTTCGCATTCAAAGCAAGATACTGCTCCTCTATGGTCTTCACCCGATCCACATGCGAAGTTCACAACCTTACTTCAAAAGTACTGCTCGATAGCAACTAGGAACGACAAAATAATAAATTTACCTTGAAAGAAACTTTTTGCCCTCAGGTAGCTCACTGTTAACCTCAGAATAGAAATTTTATCCAGTTTCGTGACAATCTCTTCAGGAAAAGGCAACAATCGAGCGAGATTATCCAACTCTGCATTCAGTCGATCGCGATGTCTCTTCGATGGGTTACCAGGCCTGTATAGTAGTTAACACAAATGGAAAGCCAATAATATTGACATCAAATACTGGACAAATTTTACCTCAAATCAAAATCCTGTGAATACAAACTTGGTGGTAGAATTTTAGGTGAGAACTACACATAAATATAACACCACAACGGAGCGAAATGCGAACAATTGTTTGTCACCAACATCACGTACATATTCAAACCGATTTCACAAAGCACGAACAAAATATTTCCCATACCCTGTAGCCTTTTTCTTCCTTTTGAGCTTGTTATTCGAGTTCATATCTTGCATGTTTAATTCCTCCAGTTTGGCGGCGTTACAAAAACTCTGACGGTATGAACTTTCAACTGTCAAAAACCGACCCAAAACTTCTTGAATGAAAAACCAGCTTCTCTCTCAGCGCCAACCTTCCAGCCATAAAAATAATGACGTCCAAATTTCCCCTCTGTAGTTTTCTGCCTGTCACGTCTTCTGATTTCCCTGACAAAAACAGGTTCAACACTGTTAATAATGTTTTTCTGTGAGCACTGGAATAAACTAATCTGGCTAGTGGGATTTAGTAGGGCCGAAAATGTCCACTACGTAGCCGAGTCGAATCAGACGAAAAGTGGAAGGTGATTGACAAGGCGACTAGTTCAGGCGGTGTATTGATCAATGTCTTTAGCAGTGAGGGGACAGTAGTGGCACGCTATTGGCTCACGCACAGTGGCAGACACGATAATTGGTTTGTTTGCAATACAGCTTTGGTAATTTATGCAACATTTACTACCCCGTTTCCACGCTGGGGTGATCTGATTGTGTTTCCTGAGTTTTCGTCTCAAGGACAAAACGCTAAAATCAGCGACGTAGAGGGTACTCGTTGCAGCCACATGAAACAAAACGAAAGCGACCCATTGCACGAAAACTTTTCTAAATAAAAAAATCACTGCGGATGCGCGCTTCTGCCTGCACGACACGTGAGTGAAAATGCTAATGACCTCCAGTCAGCGGTTCAACAGAAAAACAAATCACGAAAAATAGAAAATGAAGTAATGTTTTTGGTTTAACTTTTCACACATTGCTTTTCAGTTGTTGGTGCCGTTTGGAAATACAAAGCGTGATTGTTCAGACATCATAAATTACTTCTTGGAACAATAATTCGCGTGCGTTTGCAAAAATCGTTACATCCACATTTAGGACAGGTGAAGTACGAGTGGAAAACAAGAAATTTTGAAAAACAAGCGTTTTAGGATAAAACATAAAAGGCAACTTCAGGATGGTAGCAGCAACTTCTTGTATCAAATGATCAAATTTTTATCTATCTGAAAGAATAACGGCTTTACCTCCCACTGGTCGGTAAAAGCCTGAGGTGCAACGAATTTGCGCATGTCCCATATAATGTATAGCGGAAGGGAGTAAGTCACGCTCGCTTGCACAGCCACATGAATGTCTAGCTTGTTTTATGCCCCAAATAGGCGGAAACACGTTTCTTTAGAGCAACTGAGTATGCCGTGTCGGTTGTCTTTGAACTCAATCTTTACTTTTGCTTTCTAAACTCAATCCTCGATGCCTTCAACAAACCGGATATGCAGTTGTGAAATATCGGCCTTGAGTTCTTATGGCTTATATATCTTCCTTTGTATTTCATTTGACTAAAGCTAGGCAAAACAATGGGTTCCAAAAAAAACGTCTGATGCCCAACACCATTCTAAGTTCCTATCAAATCTCGCGGATTAATGGAAGCTTTGGTTAAAAGAATACGGTTTTAATGAACACTTTGAATGCATCCATGATTTCACCACTTTTTTCTGGTTGTTCTTAAAACTTGGCCGAATTGAGCCTCGAGTTCTTAAACTGTTCTTGTTTTCAAGTTACAACAGTTTTCCTTCCAAGTTTTGTGTGTGACGGTCCCCGGTGCCTTATAATTGCGAAAATGTCTTGGACCTTTCAAAACAGACCAACAGACGTCGTTCATTGAATGTCGCATTGGCACTAGATTGTTTTCGAACAACTAAAGCAAATGATTCACCGAGTTTCATTCAATCTCATTCATCTAATTTGAAAAACTCAGATTGACGAAGAAAATGATCACTGAAACAAATCGGCCGCTGCCGAAGACATTCTATATGTACCGGACGGTTGAAAGGTTTTCGGCCGGCTGCAGCACAGGCTAAAGCAAATGTTACAGTCAACAAAACTAGTTTAAACTTTCGATTAAGGTACCGTCGTTTTGTATATGAACTTGATCATCAAAAAGTTAAAAGGTTAAACTCAGTCACTGCGGGAAGATCCGAAATTCTGAGCTTCCAACGGCGAAGTTTAATCCCTAGAGTGCTTTTAAATGATGAAATCCGTCAAATGTCTGACTACTCGCTGACGTATACAACAGCTACACTCTCTATATACTGAAAGAACATTTTATTTTTAGGTCGAAGTTGAATGCTTTTGAATATTTTAGGGATTTCAACCTCGAATTTTTTTAAAATATTCTTAATATAATCAAATCTGTTCGATGTACACGCCTTTTTTCAAGAAAATCTTTATGAGGACAACGAAGCTCGGAAAATGTGCTGCTTCTTATACAAAAAAGCGTGCGCTCGTTTTCTTTTTTTTTCTGTCAAGCGCAAACTCGTTTCGGAAGCATAGTAAAGCTATAAAAATCAATTGAATTTCATGTTTTTGTGCCGTAATGTAAGTAACGAGACAAAGTTCGATTCTCGGTCATTCCTTCCTCGGGTCTGTTTTTAGCACGTTCTTAAATTCCGGCCGAATTTCAGCCTGGCCGGCGTTCTTATAAAAAAAGGTTCTTAAGAAATAAGAATGTATTTTAAAATTTTTCTTTAAAAAAATGTTAGAAGTGCTTGGGGAAGGCTTCTTCTACACGTGAGCCCGCAAACACCAGTCGGCTCAAATGTCGAGATAAAAAGGTTATCAACAGTTCGAAGCAAATTCAAAGGCTCAATTTATATACCTATCCGCATGCATGTATATACATGTCCGCTTACTTAGGCACAACCAGTATAATATACCCTAAATTAGTTTAACTGCTTGAACTCCGTGTTCTTTTCTTTTTTATAATTCATCAAGCTAACGGTCTACCCGCTATTAAACCTTGCTCGTAAACAATCATCACAAACCGGCGCTGCACAGGATGCAAACGCGTTTTCTGTTTTAAAGTAACGGAAGCGTATAGATACAAAACCGTGGTATCGGGATGGACTGGGATGGGGTATAATCGATAGGATAGAATAGGATAGGTAGGGTAGTGTGAGATAGGATAGGGAAGGCAAGTAAGACAGGAGAAAATAAATTAGGGTACGTCGGTAAATTATAATAGGAACGGGTAGGACAGAACAGAATAAGATAGCGTGGTTGGACATAAAAGGGGCAGGGTAGATTAGGATAGAATAAGATAGATTAGAGTATAATAAAAAAAAATAAGATAGCATAAGAGTAGAATAGGGTACAGTAGAATGAAATAGGGTACGGTAGAATAAGATAGGGTACGGTAGAAAAGATAGGGTACGGTAAATTAAGACAGGGTACGGGAGAATGAAATAGGTTACGGTAGATTAAGATAGAGTACGGTTTAATGAAATAGGGCAACTGAGGCAGGATGAAATAGGGGACGGTAGAATAAAAAGGGTAATGAGGTACGGTAGAATAAGATAGGGCACGATATAATGAAATAGGGTAACTGAGGTAGAATAAAATAGGGTATGGTAAAATAAAAAAGGTACAGTGAATAAGATAGAGTATGGTAGAATAAGATAGGGTACGGTAGAATGATATAGGGTACGGTAGATTAAGGTATGGTACGGTAGAATAAGATAGGGTACGGTAAAATAAGATAGGATAGGCCGGTAGAATGAAATAGGGTACGCTAGAATAAGATAGGGTACGGTAGAATAAGATAGGGTACGGTAGAATAAGATAGGGTTTGATATAATAAGATAGGGTAAGGCAGACTAAGATAGGGCTTGGTAGAATAAGGTAGGGTACGGTAGAATAAGATAGAGTAAGGCAGACTAAGCTAGGGCTTGGTAGAATAAGGTAGGGTACGGTAGAATAAGATAGAGTACGGTAGAATAAGATAGGGTACGGTAGAATAAGATAGGGTAAAGCAGAATAAGATAGGGTACGGTAAAATAAGGTAGGGTACGGTAGATTAGGGTAGGGTACCGTAGAATAAGATAGGGTACGGTAGAATGAAATAGGGTACGGTAGAATAAGATAGGGTACGGTAGAATAAGATAGGGTTTGATATAATAAGA